>ML111924.1:12384-67036 GCA_003697995.1 Taxidea taxus jeffersonii | reverse complement strand
AAAGAGCTTAGCAAACTCAACACCCAAAGAACAAATAATCCAATCAAGAAATGGGCAGAGGACATGAACAGACATTTCTGCAAAGAAGACATCCAGATGGCCAACAGACACATGAAAAAGTGCTCCATATCACTGGGCATCAGGGAAATACAAATCAAAACCACAATGAGATACCACCTCACACCAGTCAGAATGGCTAAAATGAACAAGTCACGAAATGACAGATGCTGGCGAGGATGCGGAGAAAGGGGAACCCTGCTACACTGTTGGTGGGAATGCAAGCTGGTGCAACCACTCTGGAAAACAGTATGGAGGTTCCTCAAAAAATTGAAAATAGAGCTACCTTATGACCCAGCAATTGCACTACTGGGTATCTATCCTAAAGATACAAACGTAGTGATCTAAAGGGGCACGTGTACCCGAATGTTTATAGCAGCAATGTCCACAATAGCCAAGTTATGGAAAGAACCTAGATGCCCATCAACAGATGAATGGATAAAGAAGAAGTGGTATATATATACGATGGAATACTATGCAGCCATCAAAAGAAATGAAATCTTACCATTTGCGATGACATGGATGGAACTAGAGCGTATTATGCTTAGCGAAATAAGTCAACTGGAGAAAGACAACTACCACATGATCTCCCTGATATGAGGAAGTGGAGATGCAACGGGGGTGGGAGTTAAGGTGGTAGGAAAAGTAAAAATGAAAGAAGATGGGATTGGGAGGGAGAAAAACCAAAAGAGACTCTTAATGTCATAAAACAAACTGAGGGGGGTGGGGGGAAGAGGGGTTGGGTGAGGGTGGTGGGGTTACATCATATGTTTAAATAAAGCTTAAATAAAAAAAAAAAAAGGTTCCAAATGGAAAAGAAACTGTTTGGCATGGAACAGAAATGGAAGAATATACAAGAAAGAAAGGAAATGAAGATTTAGATAAAATTACAGGATTAAAATCTAGGAAGTCTCAGAAAACAAGCCAACATATTTTTCAGTACTGCATGAAAATAATAAAGAAAAGTCTCTATAGATTTATAAAAGCTACCTGAATCAAGTCTTATTCTAACAGTTCAGGAAAACTAATTTCTCAAAAAAAAAAAAAAAAAAGGACACAAGGAATTGAGATTAATTCCTCTATAATTTAATTTATGAAAAAGGACAGTAAGAGAGTAGAATAACATTTCTGCTATAATGAAATGTGTCAGGACATGCCAATAAAATAGTTCAAAAGTATGATATACTATTCAAAATAAGCTAAAAGGTAATAGGAAGTTGATACAGGACATAAAGAAAAATAAAGTAAAAGAAAACTTCAGAAATAGTGACAACAGAGAAAAAATGGAAAAAATGAAAAGTTGTTTCTGATATGAAAAATATTTTTTAAAGATCGATTTGTTTATTTATTTATTTGACAGACAGAGATCACAAGTAGGCAGAGAGCGAGGGGGAAGCAGGCTCCCCACCAAGCAGAGATCCCAATCTGGGGCTTGATCTCAGGAACCTGGGATCATGATCCAAGCCAAAGGCAGAGGCTTTAACCCACTGAGCCCCCCAGACACCCCTGATATGAAAATATTAAATAGAACATTAGAATGGACAAATAGAGCAGATAATACTTTAAGATAAGTAGATGAAAATAATAAAAATTAAAAGCCAAAAACAGTTGATGAAAGTGATAAAAGGATTAATAACATTAATTATATAATTACCCATGTAAAACTAAGACTAAATTTGGTTATAAGGTAAAGAGGATCATATGCATCATACTCCACATTCTTGAGAATGAGGACTCTCACTATAAAATAAAGAAAATACACATGTAATAATAGAAGTGAAATAATAATTCTGCTGACTTTATATCTGCATGAAAGGTATAGGTATGAGATATTTTATCTTAAAATATGTCACTGAGTATATGTCATACCTCTGATTGTTGAAAAGTCATACATAAATGATAAACCCAATAGCTATAAGTATTTCTAGTGCCAAGAAATATTAATTCCGGTATATTATGTTCAGGACAAGACCTGAAGAAGTTTAGCCTAGATGAATGTCTCAGGGAAATTACATACAATGTGAGCCTAGACTGTCTTGTGCCATGGCAAATAGAAAGGAAACTATCAAAAACTACTAGTGTCATGTCAAAAGGACCCAAGCTAATAGGACAATTTGAGCTTCAAATAAGGTAATAATTGCAATGAACTTATGCTCTTTAAATATGTTTAAAATCATGAGTTCATAATAATATCTAAAAAATAATTACTCACTTTCAGAGGCTGATAGAGATCCAGTTAGCCATCTTGAAAACTAGTTGAGCATATATCCTGACTTTTTGTTGTTGTTGTTTTAATGAACTGCACTGAAGAATAACTGAACAAGGAAGAGTGTCTTCTTATAAAAGCATTCATAATAATAAATGGGAAGCAATGACATAATAAGAAAATACTCAGTAAGTAATCTTTGATGAAGTAATGGACCTAGAGAATCACCAGTTGCTAACCTTACAAAAAAGGAGATAATTAGACCTTGTGTCCTTCCTGGTAGGAAGACATACCTCCTATAGTAACCTCAGTGGGACTGAACCTGAAGGACAGAGAAACAGCAGAACCACACTATGAATATGCAATTAGTAATATCCAGATGGTGAGAAACTCTACATTTTAAATGACCAGGGTTCTTCAATAAATAAACTATAACAAAAATAGAAAGATGAAAAAATAATTCATGAGTTAAACACAAACATACTTACTAGGTAAAAATGGGCAAGACTAAACTATTTTGTCTAAGGGCATAGAATTGAGTACTAAAATTAAGAAACACAAGGAAATTATTGTAGGCAGCCATGGGTAGAGCTAGAGTCAAGAGACCAAACCAGGCCTGGACTCACGCCTCCTGAAAGCTCAGGGGTTAATTACCCCATGGGTGGAAAGTTGAGCAGCGCTTGAGAAAGGGTCTGAGCTATGGATCCTGGGACTCACCGATGTGACTGCCTGCAGGTACCCTGCTGAAACCTTTAAGCTTGCAGACGTGACTGCTGGCAGGAGCTTATTTGGGAAACAGGGCTGGTCAGTGCCTCAGCACGGGGCTGTGCTGTCCTTGCACGGATTATAAAATTGCACCATTATAGAACTACACTGTGGTTGCTTGCTTTGCATACTATGCCTTGGGTTGCTGTAAAGTAAGGACATCTCGGTTAATGGATAACTAACACAAACCGCACACGTCAGATGACCTGCTAGGGGAGATTAAGGAATAGATAATGGGGAAGCTTAATGAGTTTTGTGTATACACTGCAGATACCTCAGTGAGTTAAGTAAGAATAGATACTTCCTCATGATTGTTCCTGACTTCTATATAATGTCTCACTGCCGTGAATAAAGTTGGCATTGCTTGGACATCATCCACCTTGCCCCTCCTGTCCCCATCTCTTTGTGTCTCGTTGTCCTTTCACCATCCTCTTACCCTCTAGACCCTGGTCGTGTTGTTGTGCCGGCCGCAACAAGTTATTACTATAGAAATCAGAGAGTGGTTATTTTGTATTTTGAGTTATCATGTGGATGGGACCCACGGAGGGGCTAAGAAGGTGGCTGTCAAACTTCTATTTCTTCATTTGTGTGGAAGTTACAAGGGCATTTGCTTTAGCTCACTCATGAAGTATACCATTTTTCTGCTTTTCTGTATTTGTGTTGATTTTATTTTATTAAATTTTTAAGGGTACATAAGGAGAGGAAGAGAGAGAATCCTAAATACACTCCACGCCCAATGCAGAACCTGTGTAGGACTCCACCCCACAACCTTGAGATCATAACCTCAGTCTAAACCAGAATTCAGACACTTAACCAACTGAGCCACCCAGGTGACCCTGTGCTTATTTTATAATAAAAAATTAAAAAATGAAAACCTACCATTTATGTGTGTTTATCTAATTTTTTCCACTATGTTCATCAGAAAGATCATACAGAGTATATTGGTGACAAAAGTCATAGTCTCAGAAGTGTATCACAAACTTGCATTTTAAAATCATTCCTACATTTGTGGTTTCTATCACCATTGTGATCATGTTTACAAAAACTGAAGGCCATTGATTTAGCATTCCTTTAACAGTTTTCATGTCCCAATGACTAATTGTTGTTGGGATAAAAAGTTGAAAAAAATAAGAATCTGCTCCAAAGAATTCATTATCTAGTGGGGGAGAATAACAAAAAAATTACAATGAAATGTGTATCAAATACTAGCTGGGAGTTCTTCAAACATATTTACTTTATGACCTGGATACACAACTCTTTCCCAGCTTTCCCTTCCGTTGGTGTGGTTATGTATTTGGGTTCTATGCTATTGGGTATAAGCTGAAATAATTGTGCCACTTCATAACCGGATCAAAAGAACCTCCATATGCAGCTCTTACATCTCTTTCCCTTTGTCCTGTAACTGTGGAAGCCACGTGTTGAATAGAGTGAAGCCATAAGTTGCTAGAAGGATAGTTCCCTGAATCACAACTTGGGGCACAGCCACATGTTTACTAGGAACATTCATTTCAGGTTTTATTTTAGTAAGCAACAGACTACTAATTTGCTAAACCATGATAGCTAATGTTTATATGTTATAGCAGTTATAACATTGTTATAATTAATATATAAGTCAGCAACTTATGTGACATTCTATTGTTTAAAAAAGGCCTCAAATATGTAACTCCATGATAAAGTGGCAAGAAAATCATTATCAGAGGCTAGAAGGATGGAGCGCTGTGTCATGGAGTTGCAAAAAACTTAGTAGCTTCTGTCATCAATACCTGAGAAAGCAGGTGCCTACTGAGTCTATGGCTCTCACAGAAGAGTTTTAGGAATAGACTTTAAGTTGGATATTGGGGTTTAACTGGTTGCATTAAGTAAGATTTTAGAAATAAGGGATGAGCTTAAAAAAATAAACTGGCTGGTTCAAAAGGAGAAATGAAAAAGAATAGAGAAAGTCATTAAATTCAGGGCCATAATTAGTTGGAAAAGCCAACTGATTCTAGATATAAAGTGGGGAAAAAAAAGATTTAATAAAGATTTTGAGCTACAAACTCCCCTTGAAAGACTTAGCCATGTGGTGAAGAATATTTTGATATTACTCAAGCCAGTAAAACTATAGGTAGTCCTTTCTAAATTGAGATATAGAGGCCAGGAATGGGAAAAATTATGTATATAGACATATAGATATAGATGTATATCATCTATATATGTCTATGTATATAGACATAGACATATAGATATAGATATATATCATTTATCTATTTGATAGATGATAGATAAATAACAGATGATTATAAAGTATGCCTCAGAAATAAATTTGAATATAACTAACAGCACATGGTCTGACTGAAGGAATAGGTTAGTAGTTGATTATTAAGTAGACATTTCATTCTCAAGAAATCCATAAACTGAAGCCTAATACAAATAAAAATAATAGCAAGAAACCCTTACACAGACATGAAGGAGGTAAGCAAAAGCTGTAAGCTCACAATGAAGGCCCATTTTTCAATATCCACTTCAGATGTGGCCCTATGTGTAAACTGATGAGGACAAGTCTTAGAATGTGGTGCTAAGAGCCATGGAAAATAATATATAGAGACAACTATTGAGAGAAAACTGAGGTCAAATCAAAGACCTTCTTTACCGTCCAGTCAGAGAGCTCTCCCAATAAATACTTGTTTGTGAGAATTTCATCATTTTTATGGACCAACGAGAGCTATGTTCTTCTTGTTTCCCTCTGTTTCAAATGTGAGATTTATTATGGATTTGCAGGTCCTCCTCCACTATTACATATGGAATGCATTTGTGTGGGAGAGAATACATTGTCTTTTGTTCTTTGGTCACTAGACAGTAAAAAAAATACATGGTTTAGTGTGGCTTGTTTTCAAATTTCATCTTTTAAAACACATTATATTATACATAGTTTTTTGATACCATTTTTTTCTCATTCAGAATTATTATTTACATACATACTGTATATATTTTCAGTTTATTTTCACCACAGTCCATTCAGTTCTATAGCTATAATATGAGCTACCTGTGAATATACCACAGAAAGTTTATCTGTTCTCCTGACCATGAACATTCCAGTTGTGTCCAGTTTTTGCTGTTATAAACATTCTTGCATACACTTACCGGTAAAGATTGGCAAGTTTTGGTTATATAATTATGATTAGTACTACCACGTCTTAGAATACCGGATATTTGACTTCATAAAATAATGCCCAATTTCTGAAATGAGAATGCTAATAACAATTATTAAAAGGATCTAATATAATCTATATCCTTAACAGTATTTAGGATTTCAACCACATCTTATTTTATTCCAGTTGGCAAAATAACAAATTACCATGTTCATATTTTCCCCCAAATTATTGGTGAGGGTGAATATCTTATTATAAAAGTACCAAAAGTTATATTTTCTGTTTTGTAAAAAGTTCATTTTCTCTTGGGTTATTTGCTCTTACCTTATTTATTTTTGGGGTGCCTTATTATATTCCTAATTTTAAGTACCTATTGGTTGTCTGGAGTGTAAATGTCTACTAGAGATTTGTAGTTCATCTTTCCACTTGTATCTTAGAATAAATGGAATTTATATATTTTTGGAATATTCAAATTTATTAACATTTTTGATTAACAAATTTATATTTTTCTTAAAAAAATCTGTTCTCCACCTAGAAGCTGGGAAGACATTCACTTAGATTTTTGTTTATGAAATTTGTTGACATTTGTGTACTGTGCATTTACTATTTTTTTTCTTGTACATAATTTTATACTTACAGAAAACTATTTCAGATCCTTAATGGACTATATTTTGTAAATTTCTGAAAAAGTTTGAAGAGAATCTATCTACATAATTGAGGCAGGGAGAGTGTACAGGATAAAAAGAGTAGACAATATAGGAAATGAAACAGATCACTTCATTCTGCCAATGGCTGGATGTGGACAGCAATTAAAAAAAGTCATTGAGCAACAAGTGTTAAGGGAATAGCTGTGAGATGTAGAATGAGATCCTGGCCACCTTATCTTGCTTGGCACAACGCCAAAGAGCTCATTTTAGGTAACTCTCTGATTGTTTCTTTATTATGATAGTTTTCCATAAAATGCAATGACCTTCAAGTTTCACTCCACCCTCCCCGCATTGGGATTTGATCTCCATTTTGGAGCAATCCAGAGATTTCTCAACAATAAATGTTTCATAAAATCATTAAATTGTATATAGAGAAACAGAGAAATCTTCAGTTCTCACTGATATAAATTGAGTGATTGTCAGAAACACACAGAAGAAATTTTAAAACAATAAAATTCAATACTCCATCTTCCAGATTTTCTGATTAAAGAGGGTGGCCACTGAGACAAGAAATTATCCTAAAATATTATACAGGCAATTTTATCAATTGACTAAACTTGGAAACTATAATTCAATTAAAAGTTTTCATTTTACAAGGAAAATTTTACCAATTGCATTGGTTTTAGCATTGAAACAAAAAACGTTTCAAAACCCTAGGCAAGGTGATGAATCAGAAATAAGATTTCGTATCTAGATGTAGATGATATTAATATACATATAGATATGCATTTAGAGAGAGAATTTGACATATGTTAGACATACATACATCCTACCTTCTTGTTTTCTCTGTCTCTCTTTTTTTTTTTTTTTTTTTTTTGAGAGAAAGGGTCAGAGGGGGAGGAAGAGAGAGAATCTTAAGCAAGCTCCTCACTAGCAAAGTGCCTGACATGGGGTTCGATCTCAGGACCTTGTGATCATGACCTGAGCTGAAATAAAGAGTCAGACAATAGACTGAGCCACCCAAGTGCCTCTGCATTCTTGCATTTTGATTTCTACCCCATAGAAAGATGCAGTGGAAAGGAAATTACAAAAATAAAAATAAAAAACAAAAAATAAACAAACCACATACACACACACACACACACACACACACACACACACACAACAAATACAGAAACAAAAACCACAAAGCTGAAGAGGACTCTCAGGTCCAAAATCTGAATTTGTTTTAGAAATTGTCAGTATGTCCTAACAAGTAGCAAAAAGACTGAAAAATCTACAACTCTTTAGGGATCCATAAGAAAGGAGAGGACATAGGGTATACCACTATCCCCAAGATTCAAGAAAGATAGGGTGAATACAAGAAGTCATGGCTTACTAGAGAAGAAACTCCTGAGCAGAAATCCACCCCAAGAACTAATTTTGGGGTAGGAAAACTGACTTATTGCTGGAAGGTCAGTGTGAAGCACTTTAAGAGTTAAGAACTCCCACGTGAGAAGGGCAGTATTGTAAAATTTACCTCCAGAAACTCGACAAGATTCCAACAAAAACTATTAAAGAAAAAACTGCATGTGCTTACCCCAGGGAAAGGGAAAATAAATGAAACTATCCTGAAATATGCCAGAGCATTCTGTTCTTCATAAAAAGGTTTGTCCTTGGCAGAAACTAGTTAACCAGACCCAAACCTGCTGAGATGGTATCAGAGCCTAACTGATCTAGAGGAGGAGAAACATCAAAATACCAGGCTCTAGCCTTCTACATGAGAGAAAGAAAATGTCCAACTATAACCCACTCTACCCATCCTGTCCCCACTAAAAAGAGAAGAAAAAAAAAAAAAAAACACATAAAACAAAACTAACAGAGGCTTGTGAAATGCAGTCCAGAGGCATAGGTTCACTAAATGGCTGAGACCTAAGCATAAGATTATGGAAAAATTTCCCTCCTTCTACTCCTTCCCACCACATTAATAAATTTATAACAGACCCATTTACCACTCTATCAAGAAGAAAATTACAAGCCATTAATAAAAAATAAAAACAAAACAAAATAAAACAAAAACAAACAAACACTCTGAAAATCACAGAGCAAGCATCAGAACCACAATTGCAGGGATATTGGAATTACCAGATTGAGAATTTAAAACTATAATTAATTTGTTCAGGTCTCTAGAGACAATATATAGAACATGCAAGAACATATGGACAGTGTAAGCAGAGAGGGGAAAAATCTTTAAAAAGCACCAGAAAGAAATAATGGAAATTAAACAACAACTCTGTAACAGAAATGAAGAATGCCTTTGATGGGTTCATTAGCATACTAGGCATGGCTAAAGAAAGAATCTGTGAGCTAGAAATCAAGACTCGTCAAAAACCAAAACCAAACAAAACAAAACAAAAACAAAGAGAACGAAGACTGAAAACAAAGCAGAACATCCAAGGACTGTGTTTAAACTACAAAATGTCTAACATATATGAGTTGAGAATACTAGAGTGGGAAGAAAATGATATAGAAATAGAAGAACTATCTAGAATAATAAAGATTGATAATTTCCCCTAAATTAATGTCAGACACCAAGCCACAGTTAAAGGAAGCTAAGAGTATACCAAGCAAGATAAAAAGCCACACCTAAGCATATCATCTTTGAATTACAGAAAATCTAAGTTTACAAAAAAAAAAAAAAAAAAATCCTGACAGAAGCCGAGGTAAAGAAACACCTCACAAATAGAGGAAAAGAGATAAATATAAAAGGCAACTTCTCCTAAGAAATCATACAATCAAGAAGAGAATGGAGAGAATATTTAAAGAATTGAGAGGAAAACACACACACACACACACACACACACACACAAATCCAGAATTCTGTAACCTCTGGCATTATCCTTCAAAAGTAAAAGAAAATAATATATGATGTATTGTATCATATAATAATATGATATATGATTATATATTATTATTACATAGAAAGTATGATTACATATAAGTAAAATACATGACAGCAATGATACCAGGGATGGGAAGGAAGGAATTAGTTTGTTATTACATGATACACATACTACCTAGAAGGAGTATAGTGTTATTTGAGGGGTCCTGGATTAGCTGTAAATGTATGTTGTGAACTTCAGGGCAACCACTAAAAAGAGAGAGGAAAACAAAGTACAACTCATATAATAAGAAAAAGAGAAAATAAAATCATATAACATGCTCAATTAAAGCCAAAAAAATGGGAGAAACATGGAAGACATAATTGAAACAAAGAACAAGGAAAACAATTAAAAATAGTAACAAATACAATATATGCCAATCCAACTATGTCAGTTTTACTTCGAATGTCCATGTTCTAAATGCACAAGTAAAAAGACAGAGATTGTCAGAGTAGATTTAAAAACAACAACCAGCTATATGTTCTTTAGAAAAAACTAATTTTAAATATAAAAATATATACACATTAAAAGTAATTGGTTAAAAAAATAAAATAAAATAGAGGCACCTGGGTGGCTCAGTGGGTTAAAGCCTTTGCCTTCATCTCAAGTCATGATCCCGGGATTGAGCCCCACGTTGGGCTCTCTGCTCAGCAGGGAGCCTGCTTCCTCCTCTCTCTCTTCTCTCTGACTGCATCTCTGCCTACTTGTGATCTGCATCTGTCAAATAAATAAAAAAAATCTTTAAAAAATAATAAAATAAAATAAAAGTAATTGGTTAAAGTAAATTGTATCATGCTAACATTCATTAAAATAAAGCAAACTTAGCTAAATTAATTTCAGAAGGAAATTAAATTAATTTCAGAAGAGCTGAATTAAATCAAGGAAAGTTATCAGGGATTTAAAAAGATATTTCATACTAATAAAGCTGTCAATTCTCAAAAAAAGTAAAAAAAAAAAAATCCTTAATATGTATGCTCCTAACAACAGAGCATCAAACTCTGTTAGGCAAAAACTAATAGAACTTCCAAGAACAAGTAGATGAATTCACTATATTATACTTGGAGATGTTGATTCTCAACTTCTATCAGAAATGGATGGATCTAGTAGGCAGAAAATTAGTAAGGAAGCAGTTGGTTTCAACAACACCATCCATCAAGGATATAACTCACATCTATAGACTACTTAACCCAACAAGAGGAATACACATTCTTCTCAAGCTCCCACAACACATGGTGGGATACAAACATTAACAAATTTAAAGAATAGAAGTCCTCCAATGTCTGCTATCAGACCATAATGATATTGTACTAGAAATCAATATCAAAAAAACAACCAGAACATTTCATAATAAATGGAAATTAAACAATAAAATCTGAATAACAAATGGGTCAAAT
This sequence comes from Taxidea taxus jeffersonii, assembly GCA_003697995.1. Classification (NCBI taxonomy): domain Eukaryota; kingdom Metazoa; phylum Chordata; class Mammalia; order Carnivora; family Mustelidae; genus Taxidea; species Taxidea taxus. The sequence goes on along the minus strand of ML111924.1, from coordinate 55,918 downwards.
AATATTACCCAAGAAAAAAATTTAAATATTTTGAACTAAATGAAAATCAAAGCACAACTCATCAAAATGTGTAGGATACAGAGCAGCAGCACTTAGAGAACTGAATCCATATAATAGAAATGAAGAAAGACCTAAAAAAATCATCAAAGCTTCCACCTAAGGAAAACAAAAAAGAACAAATTAAATTCAAAAAGGAGAAACAATACACATTAAGAACAAAAAAAAAAAAAAGAAAAAGAAAAAATATATTAGAAAAAATAAAAACAAAATGCTGGTTCTATATAAAGATTAATAAAATGCTAAGTCTTTAGCCAGGCTAAGAAAAAGGGAGAGGGGCAAAAATTACTAATGTCAATAATATTACAAGAATCATTTTATAATAAATACAAGTGTTGGATCATTATATTGTACACCTAAAATTAATAATGTTATATGTAAATTATACCTCAAAAGATTTTTAAAAGAGATTAAGGAAAGAATATCACTGCAGATCCTATAAACATTAAAATAATAATCAAGGGATATTATGAACAACTCTATGTCCACAAATTTGATAAACTAAGTGAAATGGACCAATTCCTTTAAAAACAAAATCTGCCAGAACTCACATAAGAAGGGTAGACAATATGGATGGAGTTATATATATTAAAGAAATGGAGACAATAGCAAATAATCTCCAAAACAAAGCATGTTTATTATACTTGCCAAAAACCCAGCCCAGATGGGTTCACTGTTGAATCAACCATACACAAAAGAAATACACTGTACCGATTCATTACAATTCCTTTCAGAGAACTGAAGCAGAGGGAACACTTCCTAATACAGGCCAGAATTACCTTAATACCAAATCCAGACAAAGACATTACAAGACACTTGAGACAAAAATTATCTTTTGAACAGTAATGTACAAATTCTCAACAAAATATTTTCAACTAGAATTTAACAATGTATGAAAAGAATTATAGAGCATGACAATGTTGGATTTATCCCAGGTACGTTAAGCTAGTTCAGAAATCAGTGTAATTCATGACATCAACAGTCTAAAAATGAAAAATCACATGATTATATTAGTCAATTAAAAAAAAACGTTGAAAAAATTCAATACCCATTGTGCTTAAAAAAAAAAAAAAAACAAACTTTCAGTAAACTAGGAATACTTGGTGGCGCAGTTGGTTAAGCTTCTGCCTTTGGCTCAGGTCATGATCCAGGGGTCCTAGAGCTAGTTGGGCTTCCCTGCTCAGCGGAGAATCTCCTTCTCCCTTTCCCTCTGCCCCTCCTTTTCCCTCTGTCCATCTCCCATGCTTGTGCCATATTGCTCTCTCTCTTCTAAAAAAAAATATATTTTAAAAGAATATATACAAAATCTAAGAAAACTGTATTATATAATGTTGGGAATCTCAAAAATTTTCCACTTAAGATCAGATATAAGGCCAACATGTCACTCTCACTATTCATTTTCAAAATTGTATTGAAAATTCTTCCTAGGGGCGCCTGGGTGGCTCAGTGGGTTAAAGCCGCTGCCTTCTGCTGGGGTTGTGATCCCAGGGTCGTGAGATCGAGCCCCGCATCAGGCTCTCTGCTCTGCGGACAGCCTGCTTCCTCCTCTCTCTCTGCCTGCCTCTCTGCCTACTTGTGATCTCTATCAAATAAATAAATAAAATCTTAAAAAAAAAAAAAGAAAATTCTTCCTAAATTGATCTAAGAGTCACTGAAATCCCAATAAAAATCCAACACAGTTATTTTCTGTATAATGACAAACTGATTTTAAAGTTTATATGGAGAAGCAAAAGATCCAGAACAGCCAACACAGTATTAGAGAACAAAATTGGAAGACTGTCACTACTGACTCCAAGATATACTACAGAAATACATGAATGATGGCAGTGTGGTATTGGCAAAATAGAAACCAAATCAATGAAGCAGAATATACAGCACGGACCCAGATCCTGATACATTGTCAGCTGATCTTTGACAAAGGAATAAAGGCAATACATGGGGGAGCAGAGTGTCTCCTTGACAAAGTCCTGGAGCCATTGGACATCCTCTTTCACCAAAATTATTTCAAAGTGTATTACATATCAGAATGTAAAATGAAAAAAATATAAAACTCTTAGAAGATAACATAGGAGAAAATCTGAATGACCTTTTGTTTGTCAATGACTTCTCAGATAAAACACCATAGGCACAATCCATAAAATAAAGAATTGATAAGCTAGACTTCATTAAAACTAAAAATTTATGTTGGGCAAAAGATAATGTTAAAGACTGAGAAGACAAGTCACAGAGAGAACACTGTCGCAAAATCCTCTCTGTTAAATAGCTGTTATACAAAGAATCCTTAAAACTCAACAATAGGAACACAAAAGACTCAATTAAAAATGCACTGAAATTTTAAAGACACCTCAGCAAAGAAAATGTACAGATGGTAAATACCATAAAAAAGATGCTCTTTTAATATGTCATTAAGAAGATGTAAATCCAAATAACTTTAGTTTACAACCAGGTGCCCATTAGAATGGCTAAATCCAGAACAATGACATGATAATACCAAATGCTGCTGAAGATGTAGAACAACAGAAATTTTCATTCATTGATAGTGGGAATAGGAAATGATGCAGACACTTTGGAAGACAATTTGATAATTTCTTACAAAACTAAATATTCTGTAAATATTCTCTTACCATGATTCAGCAATGCCACCGCTTGGTATTTACCCCAAAGTGTTGAATACTTATATCTACACAAAAACTGTGCACAGATTTTTTTTTTTTTGTAGGTGGAGGATAAATAACCATGGTATATCTAGGCAATGGAATGTTACACAATGTTAAAAAGAAATTAGCTTTCAAGGCATGGAAAGAAAATAAAGGAATAATAAAATATATAAAGTGAAAAAAGTCAATCTGGAATGACTTTGGCTTGGTATGTTGAAAATGGGTATATCTATGAATGTAAAGGCAAAGGTTCTAGGGAAAACCTCTATACCTTTGCTCAAGTTTGTTCTAAACCTAAAACTATTTTAAAAAACAAAGTCTTTTAAAAAATGAAAAACAAAAACTACAGCTCAAATATTGATCTCATATACAAAAAGAAAATTAAAAATCACCATGCATACTATGAACCAATGAAGTGTAAAAAAGTTCTTGAATGAGAAAATTATACATAAACCTTACCTGAGATGAATCAGATGATGACATTATCTGGCAATAAGTCTAAAGCAATCATCATAAATGCTTCAAGAATAAGTGGCAAATTCTCGGGGTGCCTGGGTGGCTCAGTGGGTTAAAGCCTCTGCCTTTGGCTCAGGTCATGATCTCAGGATTCTGGGTTTGAGCCCCACATCTGGCTCTCTGCTCAGCAGGGAGCCTGCTTCCCTTCCTCTCTCTCTGCCTGCCTCTCTGCCTACTTGTGATCTCTGTCAAATAAATAAATAAAATCTTAAAAAAAAAATAAGTGGTAAATTCTCTTAAAAATAGACAGAAATAGAATATAGAAGTTGTTTATAAAAAATGAAAACTATGGCAAAGAAAATTTTAAAAAAAGGAAATTTGCTCAATAGTTGAATGGAAATAACATAATATTAGTAAATATGAAGACAAACAAATAGACTCACCAAATCTGAAAAACTGAAAGAAAATAGACTAATTCAAAATACATAGAACTCTGGGAACCTGTGGGGAACATAAGAAAAATTCAAATTTGTTTTAGTGGAATCCCAGGTAGAGAAAAGAAACAGAGTGGCATTAAAAGAGTTTGCAACAAAATAATGAAATACATTCCAAATTTGTCAAAACATACAAATCTGCATATTTGAGAACTTGAGTCACACTTGATCTTAGCCAAAAGGCCAAGAAGCGATGAGAAAACTTGAGTCAAATATTGATAGGATATACCCAAATAAATCAATCATGACACATCATAGTGAATCCAATGAAAACTAAAGACAAATATAAATTTTTTACAACAGCCAGAGAGAAAAAAACACAATATACTAGGTGAGTGAATACAAATGGGAACTTCAACAAATTTTTCAATTGAAATAATAGAGAATTGAGGGAGTAGAACAAAAACTTTAAGAGCTGAAAGAAAAGAACCATCAATCATAAATTCCACAGCCAGCAAAATTTTATTTCAGAAAGGAAGGGGGAATTATGATACGTCAGGAAAAATTAAAGGTTTTTCATTTCTAGATGTACCCTTAAATACTGGTTAAAAGAAGTTCATCACAAAGGTCATGATAGAAAGTAGTACTCTTGGAACATCAGAGAGGATGATAGGAATGAAAAGAACAGAAATATAGAATATAATATTCCCCAGTTTTATAAATTGCCCCTCACTTGAAAGTTAAGGAGCTTTTGCTTCTTAACTCTTGAAGTACCAAATATCTGATAAAATGCTCTTTCCTAGATAATTACGGATTCTAATCTCTCTTTCTCTTTTAAGATTTTATTTATTTACCTGAGAAATAGAAAGCACAAGTTGGTGGAAGGGGGAGCAGAGGGAGAGGGAAAAGGACAAGCAGACCCTGCGCTGAGCTTTGAGCTGACCCTGGGCTAGATCCCAGGACTCTGAGATCATGACCTGATCCTAAACCATGAGTTGGTCATTTAACCAAATGAGCGACACTGGCGCCACCTGGATTCTACTCTCTTAAGGATAACTACCCTCAGAGCCAACATAAAAACTCTATTCATCTGTAGTACAGCAGGAAGCCACCAGCCTTACCTCAAATGAGATATAACATTATACTATAATCTCCTACTAATATTTCCCTTGCCCGAGGTGCTTCATTTAACTTTTCTTATAATGGGGGCTCTGTTGGTAATGAATCCCTTAAGATTTGCATGCCTGAAAGAAAGTCTTAATTTTAACCTGCTTAAAACAAAAAAACAAACAAACCAAAAAAAAAAAAAAAATCTACTTGATGAAAAAATCCAAACTGAATTTCTATATCCAAAATTCCAAACTATTGTTTTAAATTTTCTTTTGATGACTTATCTTAGTAATTATTTTTTAAATTTATTTAGTATTTATTTTAGTAATTTTCTTCTTATTTATCTTGTGCCTGAGTTTAATTGAACTTCATATAGTTTATATGTTTCACCAACTTGTCAATTTTTTTCAATTTGTTTTTCTTCTTCTTCATCCCCATCCCACCTTTAATACAGTAACTATACTTAAATTAGCCTGCTCAAACTTGGACCACTGTTGACTGATGCTTTATTTTATTTTTTTTAGTTTTAATTTTTTTTCCCTATTTTACCTAGGTATATGTTCAAGTTCACTGAGTTTTCTCCTGTAGCATCTAATCTGTCATCAGGATCAGCTAGTTCTACTTTACCTCAAACCTTGTAGATTTTAATGAGTTTAATCTATTTTATATCATTCTGACTCTGTGTAAACATTTGAAATTATGGAAAACAATTATAATTACACTTAATGTGCTTGTCTGATAATTATAACAGCTGTGTCAAGTGTGAGTCAGATTCCATTGATTAGTTTTCTCTGCTATATAATTTTTATTTTATTGGTTCTTTGCATGTCTTGTACCTTTTGGTTGGATAAGAGACTTTTTTTTTTTTTAACTTTGCTAAGTGCTAGATGTTTTTATGTTTCTACAAATATACTTGAGATTTCTTTTTATCTAGTATGTGCTTAAGTTACTAGGAAACAGTTGGATCCTTCATCCCTCACTCTTAAGATTTAGATATTTAGGTGTTTTAGATACTTTTGCTAGTCACTATTGGAATAGTGCTCAGTCTATGGCTAATTATACCCATCCTTGAGGAAAGACCATTCTGTTTATTCTATCAACTGTCCTATAAATTATATGGCATTTCTGGTAGAAACAGTAAATATTCTTGGCTGGGTGACCTCTGTGGACCACTACTACTAATCTTTTGGATTTTTTTTTTCCTTGATTCAGATAGTTTTTTGTTTGTTTGTTTGTTTGGTTTTGTTTTTGTTTTTGTTTTTGTTTTTGTTTTTTTTTAGTTTTTGTTTTTCCCAAAGGTACATGCTGATCAGTTGTCTGCTGAATATTCAAGGGGGACTTTCTGTAGATCTCTGTATTTTCTCCATTGTGCGACTATGTGTTCTGTGTCTCTCTGTCTTGACAACTCTAGCTGCTCTGGGATCCCCAGAATTTCAGCTCTCTAGCAGTGAGTTTTCCCCCTAAGCAGCATACAGACCTTCTTCAGGCAAAAGTAAACTGAGCCAAACAGAAGAGTCACCTCCTATACTTCCCATTTCTCCAATACCACTGCCCTTTTTTATCTATATCCAATGTCAGTATGCACACAGTTATAGTTCTATTTAGTTTTAGTTATAATTATATAGTTAGATACTCCATTTTTGATTGTTTCATCTGGGGGTATAAATCCATTCTCTGTTGCTTTATCTTCACCAAAACTGATAACAAGTGAGCCTTTTTCTACATGTTTGGTCATCACAAAATTCTCGTTACATGTCATCACCAACTGCATAATGATGGAACCTAAATAGCAAAGCAAGGTTGGTGTCAATGCAGGAAGAAATTTTAAAAGTAAGAGAGCAGAGAATTAAAATTTTAAGTGGCTATACTGTGAAATACTGTGTTCTTTCTTTATGGGAAAAGAAGATTCAAAAGATTTTAATAGTTAAAAAAAAATCACATCTCTCTCCCAATGGCAACACAATTTTTCTTTACCTCATACCCTTGCTTATACTTTATGACTCAACTTATGTGTCATCTTTCTTAACCAGACTAAAAGATTCCCTGTGTGAACATATATTGCCCTGTGCTAATTTCTGTCACACACTACATTTTTTTAATTGTTATTGTTCTTAGCATATGCTATGGCTCTTATGGCTCTTACTTAGCATGTGACAATTTAGGATTAGGGCTGTGTATTTAATGTAATTCATCTTTCTGTTCTTAGCATCAAGCACAAGGCTTGGCACATGACAGGCTCAATCTATGTTTGCAGAAATGAAATGAATGCTTGAGGATGTCTCAGAGTCAACTCATCTTCATAATGATCTATATAATGCACAGCAGAAGAAATGTATAAATAAAATCACAAATACAATCCAAATCTAAAGAGAATTCTGTTTAATTATGTGGGGTTATCTTCTGACTGTTTCATTAGTTGAAACAATTTAGAAGTGTAAATAATACAAGTTAAATTTTCAAGTTGAAGTTCTAGACTTTCAGGGGGGTTATCTTTAAAAAGAGTGATAGAAATAATGCCCACAGCATTATCTCTAAGGAGAGAGAAAACATGCTGAATGAACAGTGACTTATCTAGGCTTATATTACTTCAAAAAAGACAAACACATGAAGAAACCCATATCCATACCTTTCAAGATGGTCAACAGTGGCATATATTTTGCAAGGAGATGTGATACAGTAGAAATGACTTTGAATTTGAATTCAAGCTCCTGACCTGATGCTTTCCTCTGATCTCCACATAATGCCTAATCTTTGTCAGGTGACCTAACCTTTAAAGCCCAGACTTCCCTCTTATTTTGGGATAAGGATAATAATGATACTGCCAAATGGAGTTGGAATGAAAAGACTAAATTAGAGAGCTACAAAGAAAAGAACAGACTAAAATAGATCCATGTTCTCCTTCTGGTGTAGATTTGTTGCTGGAAGCAAATGCCCTGTCAAGGGCTATGTACACCAGCCCACATTCGTTCAGGTAGGAATACACAACAAGCTCTTACCAGTAGATTGCAAGAGGACATAATATAGAGATGGAAATGTATATGCTTCCAGCTTGGGAATCTCTATATTCTTCTAATTCTCATCTACCAGGTGAATGATCATGACAACAGACACTGCCTTGGGAATTTCTGAGGGAGAAAGAGCTTTGTTTTAACTTATTGAGGTTATATTGATTTCAGCTGTTAGTCCATGACTAGTTAAGAGAAAATGTTCTTAAAGAGCAATACTATGGTACTCAGTATATGATAGATATTGACTCACAGACACAACTAAATTATATTCTGGTCTGACAGTAGAAAGCAGTGAGATTTTAGGCAAGACACTACTGCTGTGAGCATTTTTTTCTTTTTCTTTTTTTTTAAGATTTAATTTATTTATTTGATAGAGAGATCACAGCCAGAAGAGAGAGAGAGGCAGGCAGAGAGAGAGAGAGAGAGATGGGGAAGCAGACTCCCTACCTAGTAGAGAGCCTGATGTGGGGCTCGATCCCAAGACCCTGGGATCATGACCCGAGCCGAAGGCAGAGGCTTTACCCATTTTTTCTATCATCCTCCAAATGTTAGATTGGATTATCTCTATAGTCTATTTCAGCTGCAACAGTATGTTTTTTTTTTTCTTAAAACTATTTGCTTATTACAATGTATAAACTGCACCAAACCAAACTCACAAAGTACAAAAAGTGAAATCTCTGCCTGCTAACAGTACATGAAAAATAAACATACATGGAGATTATATATGATCAAAAGTTTTTCAATTTGCAGTGACTCATACCAGAAAGAGCTAAATTGGGACATGTAGAAAGATTGCTGGGCCATGTTCTATGCCATTTGTGTTGATCAGGAGGCAGTAAATACTCAGGAGATTCTATACAAATTTTTCCAGTGACCAAAACCAGAATTAGAGAAATTAGACTTTTAGGAGTGACACAAGATTATATGTCATAGGCCATATGGCAAAAGGACAAACCATAAGAATATTAATAATTTTGGTAAGATAGTGACTCTAATGTTGGGTCAAACATGAGGTTCAAACTTGTTAGGAAAATGAATGAGTGTAAATACTTACAAAAATCAGGCAATGTGATACTAAGGTCCTGGGATTGAGTCCACATGCATCGGGCTCTCTGCTCAGTGGGGGGCTTACTCCCCCCCGCCCCGTCTCTCTCTCTGCCTACTTGTGATCTCTGTCAAATAAATAAATAAAATCTTTTAAAAAAATCAGGCAATGATCAAAGTTCTCAGATATCAATGTTTTTATGAGAAATGAGTTGGCCATGAATGCCTGAGAGAGATTAATTAGTGTTTAAAACTTCCAAGATGCAATAATTCTTGAAGATAGCTAGATCCACCATGTGTTCTAAGGGAAAGTAGATAAATTGGCATAGAGAGGAAGGTTAGAAGTGCACTGTGTTAGAATGGCCTGATCATGGATATGGGCATTTCTAATGACAGATGTTTCAGTGGACAAGAAAACCATAGTCTTCTTCTCTTATTTTTAAAAAAAGTGAAATAGTGACCTAAAAGTGAGTATAGGACAAGAGGAGAACTGAGAGTGGTAAAGTCTCATGGTTAACAATTCAAAAAAAAAAAAAAAAAAAAAAAGCTTTGACAAAGAGAAAGAGAACAAGGTAATTTTTTTTTTTAAGATTTCATATATTTATTTGAGAGAGAGAGTGAGAAAAAGAGAGAGATCACATGAGCAGGAGCTGCAGGAGAGGGAGAAACAGATTCCCCTGATGAGCAGGGAGCCCCACAAGGAGCTCAATCCTAGGACGTTGGGATCATGACCTGAGACACTTAACTGATTGAACTACTCAGGCACCCCAGAGAAGAAGGGCCTTAAAATTGAAATAAGGAGACTGCAGAATTGGACTCCAGCCCAATTGTGGCATATATGTCTAAAGGAAATGAATATTTAACATTAGAATGGTAGGGCAAGCTGTTCAGGATGGGCAAGAATGGTGAAAGAATATTTGAACAAATTTCTGACAAAGACATGTGTCTACAATGGGACTCAAATTTGTTACATGAACCAGTTCTCTAGGTCTCAGTTACACCATTATTATGAGGAAATGAGAAGTCTAGACTTTACCACAGTTTCCCCTATTTCTAAATTTGTCAAGTTTTTGATTCTCAAAGATTGACTTTTTCCCCCTGAGTTTTCTGGGGTGACATAAGGAACAGACAAAGTAAAACTTGAACTCTCATGACCTTTAAATGCTCTGAATCATAGTTTAGTAGAAGAAGGGGCACACATAATGTACTTATAGGTATAAAAATAGGAAAATAATGCAATCTGTTTTGTCATTAATCCACCAAGAAGAACACACAATAGATTATGTACAAGTAAGCAAATTGTTTAGGTTAATTAAAAGTAAAAACATTCTACTCCCCAAGAATACCTTTCTCATCTAATCTGATCATCTTTTGATTTTCATTACTTGTGATCATATCGCTCAATATATTTTCACGTTGTAATGAATTCTTAGTAACATAAGCCCTCACTAAAGCCATCTTATATTAAATCTTTGATGACAAGGAAAGAACAGCTTTCAAAATTTCTGTGTATGGGTTCAAATTTGGGGTGCAAATCAAAGAGTAGTTGGTGGGACTGAAATATTACCAAAACTGAAAGCTGAAAAATAACTTAATGTCAAGACCATCCTCGGCTTAAAGTGTCAATCAAATCAATAAAATTTTTGAGCATTGACCAGAGGTCTAACTGGTGTAGCACTCAGCTCAAGTGTTAGAACCTCACCATAAAATATACTGTATAAATTAACCGTCTGCCATGCATACCATGAAATAAAATATTATGGATTGGAACAATGAGGCAGCTTTATAGTTATGTAATTGTCAGTTTATTTTGTTCCCCAAGACATATCTTTATTTGGAAACAATGAAAGTTTCTAAAAATAAATGAAACATGATAACATTTTGATAAGAAAAATAAAGTGACTCTATATTTTTCTTTTCTAAGGTACATACCAAAACAAATACTTTCCTCTAATGGAACAGAGACTCTAGGCAATCAAAGGTTGAAACAGTTTCTACAACGTTTGTGAATTGATATATCTGTTATGTAATAATTATAAAAAAATAAAAATGAAGTAAACCTAAATGTGCTAATATTGGGAAAATAATCATAATCATAGATATCAATCATATATATAAAATATAAGTGTATATTTTATGTATTAAAGAAGTAAGGAAACAACTTGTTCAATGTACTCTCATTTACACACACTCATACACACATGCATGTTATGATACCTACATTTCTAATTTTTCCACTTTGCCTTTCACAATTTATGGTGTAAGAGTAATCTCTCACAATGCCTTTTGAAAAAGTTCCCTCGGGGAGCATGATATTTTGTCTTTTTTTCCCTTATTCTCAGGAAAGCTGAAGTGCAACCCAATCCTCATTGTAGAGTTTAGACTGTTCAGTATACAACTCTAAAATAAACTCTGTCTGGTGATGTGTATTAAGGAGGGCCATATTACATGGAGCACTGGGTATTATATGCAAACAATGAGTCATGGAACACTACATCAGAAACTAATGATGTACTATATGGTGACTAACATAATATAATTAAAAAAAAAAAAAGAAACTCTGCATTAAATATCAGTAAAACTTGACCACCTTCACCAATCAAAGTTCACCAGCTCTCTGGCCACATTCTCCAGGCTGGTTGTGAGAAAGTAGAAAAAATGAAGAAGGTCCTCTTTGAACTAGTCACATATTGACCCAGCTTAATGTTCTTTGGACGTGGAAACATTTTTAAAATGACTTTCCTGCAAGGGATTTCTGTAAAAAGTTTCATAGCTGGGATTCTCTCTTCTGCCTTGTTGCATGTATTTCTCTTGCAAGTGTTTGCAATTGCTTTCTGCCTCTATTAATCACTTGGAAATTTCAACTGTTACCTTTCCTCTCCCTCTCTAGGTAGCCATGTTTTGATAGGGCCATGTTTGACAGGAGTCCATGCCAATTTCTTCTTTACTCTCTATGTCTCTGTATTGGGTCTTTTTCTCATGACACACCTCTGGGTAATTGGAATGACTAATGAACATTTAGTCCAACAAAAATCCTGGTTTCTAATTCTGAGGACTCTCCTCAGAATTGGTCCATCACATTGGTCCATCACCAATGTTGAGAGTATTCTGCGGATTTCTCGTCTTCTAGATTTCTCTAGGAAAGAGTGAGACCAACACTACCATGTCACAGAACTGCAAAGAAGCACTAAAGAGCTTCTCCAAAGAGTCTTATTGAAGTTCAAAGTCTTTAGGCCTTAAGTAAGAAGATAGAATCAACCCCAAATGCTCTCCTCCTGGGAGACCAAGATAACAGCTTTTCCCAGAGAAATCTCTTCACTAGTCCTCTCCACACTGTGAGTATGTTTTGTATCCCTTTCCTGGTCCATGAGGTAAGAGTTGAAGATGTGTTTGTAGGAAATATTTCTTTTATAAGTTCTGTTTTGGCTATTTAGCCACACATACATTCACATATATTTTCACATATATTTTATTTCATTATTTTTCTATCTTAGCCTTGGTTCTCCAAAAAGGTAAGCCTGGAACATAGTCTTATGTGCAAGTATTGGATTGACAAGTGTTCCAAGGAGTTGATTTGAAAGACAGGAAGAAAATAGGAAGGCGGAAAGGACAATCAGCACAAAGAAGCATAATGGAGTTTGCCACCACTACATGCTACTAGTCATTCTATTCCATGGCAAGAGATGATAATTCATGTGATATGCTTTTTATGACCTCTAGTACCCAGTTGGTCAATATTTTCAAAGCTTTCTCTCTTTTTTATTTTTTTTTAAGATTTTATTTATTTATTTATTTGAGTTAGAGAGAGAGAGAAAGCATGAGAAGGGGGAGGGCCAAAGGGAGAAGCAGACTCCCCGCTAAGCAGAGAGACTGATCTGAAACTCGATCTTGGGATTCATGATCTGAGATGAGGACAGATGTTTAACCAACTGAGCCACCCCTGTGCCCCAAAATTTTGAAAACTTTCAGTTAACTCAGGAGCACTAAATGGATTTCCCAAAGAAAGGCATCCACACAAAAGACAAAGGGCAGGAAGTAATAGGATGCAGTGATGATTTAAGAAAGGTGATAAAGGTTCAACTTCATGTGATGTTGGTTATGACCACACTTCAGTAGCTGAAAAAAAAAAAAAAAGACAAATGAGACCAAATGGAACTTAGGTGGTTCATAGGAGATACTAGGTATACCAGTAAGTCCTCCATTTCAGTGTCTGTTGCATATATGTGTATGTATACATAAATTAGAAAGTTTACCCAAGCAAGTCTTTAGATAATTACATTTGGATCAAGAGATTAAATTCTAAGGGTGGTGAGTAGATTTACTCATTTTTTTTTCTTTCAAAATTTAAATCTGGTGTTAAAAGTGAAGAAACAAGGGAAAACACAAACAATCTAGAGAGCTTCAGCCACTCATATACCTCCTGAAGTCCACTTACATTTCAATAGTTTCAAAGTAACTGTATAATAAGTGGATGATTATTATGCCTATGCATTTAAAAATATTGTTTCTATTTTCTAAACAATATATGGTTTTGAAGGTTTTATAATTTAAACTAAATTGGGGAAACTCTGAATTAGAAAAATCTATATGGTTTCCTCAAATATGAGGAGTTATTTGGGCACCTGGGTGGCTTAGTCAACTAAGTGTATGATCTCACTCAGGTCATGATCTCAGGGTCCTAGGATCAAGACCAGTTAAATTTCCATGCTCAGCAGGGAGTCTGCTTCTCCCTCTTCTACTATCCCTCCCCCTGCTCTTACTTTCTCTCTCTCTCCTCCTGAATAACTAAAATATTTAAAGATATGAGGAAATATCATTAGTTGTCTTAATCATAGTTATGTAGCACAGTGTGTCACATGTCATTAGTATCATTGAAAATTCATAAAAATCATATCAAGGGAAAAACTAAAATGAATGGAATCATTTTCTATTATCAATGAACTTGCTTTCATTTACTTGAAATTATATTTTGAAAGATTATGTTGAAACACAGGACCCTATTTCATTGGTGGTAATTACTCTGAAATATCCCACATTTAGAAATCATACTATATTTATTATTTGTATTTATTATTATGCTTTTTTTTTAAGCACAGGAGTTTCCTCAGCCTTTGTCTATGACATCCAAATTGCTAGGAATATTCTTTATATATTTCCCTGGGCATATGAGCAAGAAACTCTCCATGGTTTATATCTAAAGAAAATAAAATGTAGTTCAAAGGGACGGTATTTATTCAATCTGACTTTATATTGCCAAATCGCTCTACAAAGTGCTTGTATGCATCTATATTCTCACAATTGTGCCTGCTTCTCTACCTTCTCATTGCTGGTGTCAGAATTCTTAGACCTTGCCAATATAATGGATATAGAATGACATCTCATTATGGTTTTATTAGGTATTTATCTGATTACTACGGAGACTGAGCATCTTTTAAAATGTTATTGAATATTTTGGCTTCTTCCTTTCTGAATTGGATGTTTAAGTCATTGGAGCTTTTTCCTATTAGACTACTTGTCTCTCCTGATTTTTATGAGTTTTTCATATATTTTAAATACTGGACTTTTAAGAATAATATGCATTGAAAATATCCTCGCAGACTGGCTTGTCATTTAGCTTATCTTTATAGTGAGTTGTATTGATCCAAAGTTTTAAATTTTAATGCAGTTAAACATTAGGCTATTTGTGCTTTTAAGAGAAATATTCACTATACCAGATCATGAGGATGTGCTCCTGCATTTTCTTTAAATATTAGTTTTTTTCCTTTATTTCGTTTTTTTTATTTTTTTTAATTCACTTGGAATTGGTGTGTGTCTGTGTGTGTGTGTGTGTGTGTGTGTGTGTGTGTACATGCACAGCCTGGGGCATGTAGTGTAAGTGGGTAGAACTATTTGAATTTTTTTTAAGATTTTATGTATTTATCTGACAGAGAGAGAGAGAGAGACAGTGAGAGAGGGAACACAAACAGAGGGAGTGAGAGAGGGACAAGCAGGCTTCTTGCTGAGCAGAGAGCCCAATGCAAGGCTCCACCCCAGGACCCTGGGATCATGACCTGAGCCAAAGGCAAATCCCTAATAACTGAGCCACCCATGTGCCTCAAACTATTTGAATTTAAAAAAAATAATCTTTTTTGTGTTCTCCCTCTTTTATTAGCAATAATTTATTGAATTATGTTTGTTTTAACTAGCTTTTCCATTTCATTGATATATAGAAGATTCCATATAACAGATCTTCTTCTAGTTAATTCTATTTTACTGGATTATTCATCAATATATATTATTCTTTTTTTTTAAGATTTTTTTAAAGATTTTATTTATTTATTTGAGAGAGAGAGACAGAGTGAGACAGCATGAGAGGGGAGGTCAGAGGGAGAAGCAGACTCCCCATGGAGCTGGGAGCCTGATGTGGGACTGGATCCCAGGACTCCAGGATCATGACCTGAGCTGAAGGCCATTGCTTAACCAACTGAGCCACCCAGGCGCCCCATAGATATTATTCTAATATCATGCTGTTTTTATTTAGAAAACTATATATTTTGAAGTGTGGTAGGGCATCTTTCAAGTTCTTTAAATTCACTATAGTTACTTACAGCTTTAGTTCTTTAACATTAATTTTAGAATCAATTTGTTAAATTCCAAAACGAAAATGTTCTCATAAGTTTTCATTGGGAATTCATTACATTTATGTATTATTTTGGTTAGAATGTGTGTTTTAATGCTATTGAGAAGAAGCCACATTTTATTGCATTTTCTTTGAAATGGCTTAACATTACACAGATCTTCCTCTGAATTAAGACACTCCATACCACTTACATAGTTTTATTCAAGGTAACTTTCTGACAGGGGAGAATGAGGTAGATGGATTGATGACTCAGGTACTATGTGGCTTTTCTCTGCTTCAGTCTGGACCTTAAGTCACAGCTTTTACAAAATGAGGGGCATTGTGAGGGGATCACAGGGTAGTTATCTAAAATGGTGCTATCCCTGCTGTGTGCCAGACAATCTCTACCTGTTATCAAAAGTGGTACTTATGGGGTGCCTGGGTGGATCAGTGGGTTAAAGCCTCTGCCTTCAGCTTAGGTCATGATCCTAGGGTCTTGGGATCGAGCCCCGCCTTGGGCTCTCTGCTCATCGGGGAGCCTGCTTCCTCCTCCTCTCTCTGCCTGTCACTCTGCCTACTTGTGATCTCTCTCTATGTCAAATAAATAAATACAATCTTAAAAAAAAAAAAAAGTTGTACTTATGGGCGTCACTTTCAGAAATATCAGAGCAAATCTTGCCACATTCTGGTCAGGGTATCCATTAACCTCTATGGGGCCTGGAACATGGAACCTGGAGGGAAATCATTGTCCAGGTGTGAGTAAGATGGAGGGCCAAAGGTAGAATCACTTTTTTCAACACTGTTATCAGGACATTTACATTGGCATATAGTTGGGTAAAATTATCTAACACAAAGCTTATTTTATAATCAAGTGTTGAATGCCTCATGTCAGTTATGGACTATTGTACTAAATGTGAAAAACAGGATGGTAGTCTGGGTACAGAATGGTTGTATGTGATTGCATGACTGACTGGACACTGTTGCCCAGAATCACAAGAGAATATTGTACCTCATATCACTAGCCTGGTGAGCAAAAGAGCAAAACTCAAATTACAAAGTACAGTTTCTATTGAAGGTGTCTAGTTTTTGTACTCTTGCAAAGTCAAAAAATTTTAAGTTGAACTATCATAGTTTGGGATTATCTGTTCTATGTTATTCTCCTTATATGTTCCTGTTTTAAGTCTGTATCCAAGCAATATTTTAGGGAGAAGTGAGCATTAGACATCTTGAGGATTCATGATGTAAAGTGTCCTACCATTTTTTTAATAACAGCTTTATTGAGATATAATTCACACATCATAAAGTTAACCCTTTTAAAGTATACAACTCAATAGTTTTGTTTTTAATTTTTAATTTTTTTTTTTAATTTATTTTCAGTACACCAGAATTCATTGTTTAAAGAAACCTAAGCAGGGAATAAGACTCCTGTTAGCTGAGAAGACATGAAACTTAGAGTTCCCCTGGAGTTTCAGGCATACATGCAATTGTCCATAACAGGAACTTATACCCATGCAATTCTCAACCTTTATATACTTCATTTGCAACTACTGGTGTGATTTTAGTGCTCTTAAATGATATCCAATTTGCCCAGTAGCCCAAGGAACTGATTATTTCTATTATTTCTGCAAAATACACTAATATATGCTCATGACATGCAATCTTGAGTACTCTTAAACTTAGGCTTTCACTGTTCATGTTTTATGTTTATCAAGAGTTAGTTTAGTTTGTTCCCAAAACTATTCCAATTATATAGGTTAATTCAATAAAATAATTCAATTATCAGGTAAATCAATTGAAGTTAGTGTACAAATGATATCTATTCCATAAGATACAAGCAATATGTTTTAGAAAACAATAGATATGAGTATACAAAAATATAAATCCATCAGTTGATGTCTAATACACCTAAACATAAGATTAAGGAGAATTATTTTAAAATAAGAACAATTCTGTATTTTTTTGCTTCTTGTTTTTGCTTTTACTTTAATAACATAAAACTAGAAATCATGGGTGCATTTTATAAAAAAAGAAACATGTGGGGAGCCTGGATAGCTCAGTTAGTTAAGTTTCTGCCTTCAGCTCAGGTTATGATATCAGGGTCCTGGGATTGAGCCCATCTTCATTCTCCCTTCAGCGGTGAACCTGCTTCTCCCTCTGTTTCTGCCACTCACCCGCTTTTGTGCTCTCTGTCTCTATCTCAAATAAATAACAAAATTTTTTTTTCATGTGACTGAGTAACCACACTGTTAACTTTATTTAATTTTAAATAATTTGAAATGTCTACCAGTTTTATTAACCTATCATAACATTCAACCTTTTAAAGTGTAAAATCAGTGGGTTTTAGTATATTCACATAGTTGGTTTTTTTTAGGCTTTATTTTTTTCAATTTATTTTTTATTTAAGCTTTTTTAATTTAAACATATAATGTAACCCCACCACCCTCTCCCAACTCCTCTCCCCCCCCCAAACCCCCTCAGTCTGTTTTATGACATTAAGAGTCTCTTTTGGTTTGTCTCACTCCCGATCCCATCTTGTTTCATTTTTTCTTTTCCTACCACCTAAACCCCCACCCCCATTGCATCTCCACTTCCTCATATCAGGGAGATCATGTGATAGTTGTCCTTCTCCAGTTGACTTATTTCGCTAAGCATAATACCCTCTAGTTCCATCCATGTCGTCGCAAATGGTAAGATTTCATTTCTTTTGATGGCTGCATAGTATTCCATTGTATATATACCACCACTTCTTTATCCATTCATCTGTTGATGGACATCTAGGTTCTTTCCATAACTTGGCTATTGTGGACATTCCTGCTATAAATATTCGGGTACACGTGCCCCTTCAGATCACTATGTTTGTACCTTTAGGGTAAATACCCAAGAGCACAATTGCTGGGTCATAAGGTAGCTCTATTTTCAATTTTTGGAGGAACCTCCATGCTGTTTTCCAGAGTGGTAGCACCAGCTTGCCTTCCCACCAACAGTGTAGGAGGGTTCCCCTTTCTCCACATCCTCGCCAGCATCTGTCATTTCCTGACTTGTTCATTTGAACCATTCTGACTGGTGTGAGGTGGTATCTCATTGTGGTTTTGATTTCTATTTCCCTGATGCCCAGTGATGTGGAACACTTTTTCATGTGTCTGTTGGCCATCTGGATGTCTCTTTTGCAGAAATGTCTGTTCATGTCCTCTGCCCATTTCTTGATTGGATTATTTGCTCTTTGGGTGTTGAGTTTGCTAAGCTCTTTATAGATTTTAGATACAAGCCCTTTATCTGATACATCATTTACAAATATGGCCATCTGGATGTCTTCTTTGCAGAAATGTCTCTTCATGTCCTCTGCCCATTTCTTGATTGGATTATTTGTTCTTTGGGTGTTGAGTTTGCTAAGCTCTTTGTAGATTTTGGATACTAGCCCTTTATCTGATACGTCATTTGCAAATATCTTCTCCCATTCTGTCAGTTGTCTTTCGGTTTTGTTGACTGTTTCCTTTGCTGTGCAAAAGCTTTTGATCTTGATGAAGTCCCAATAGTTCATTTTTGATCTTGATGAAGTCCCAATAGTTCATTTTTGCCCTTGCTTCCCTTGCCTTTGGCATTGTTCCTAGGAAGAAGTTGCTGCGGCTGAGGTGAAAGAGGTTGCTGCCTGTGTTGTCCTCAAGGATTTTGATGGATTCCTTTCTCACATTGAGGTCCTTCATCCATTTTGAGTCTATTTTCGTGTGTGGTGTAAGGAAATGGTCCAACATAATTTTTCTGCATGTGGCTATCCAATTTTCCCAACACCATTTGTTGAAGAGGCTGTCTTTTTTCCATTGGATATTCTTCCCTGCTTTGTCGAAGATTAGTTGACCATAGAGTTGAGGGTCTATTTCTGGGCTCTCTATTCTGTTCCATTGATATATGTGTCTGTTTCTGTGCCAGTACCATACTGTCTTGATGATGACAGATTTATAGTAGAGCTTGAAGTCTGGAATTGTGATGCCACCAACTTTGGCTTTTTTTTTCAATGTTCCTTTGGCTATTCGAGGTCTTTTCTGGTTCCATATAAATTTTAGAATTATTTGTTCCATTTCTTTGAAAAAATTGGATGGGATTTTGATAGGCATTGCATTAAATGTGTAGATAGCTTTAGGTAGCATAGACATTTTCACAATATTTATTCTTCCAATCCATGAGCATGGAACATTTTTCCAGTTCTTTGTGTCTTCCTCAATTTCTTTCATGAGTACTTTATAGTTCTCTGAGTATAGATTCTTTGCCTCTTTGGTGAGGTTTATTCCTAGGTATCTTATGGTTTTGGGTGTAATTGTAAATGGGATTGACTCCTTAATTTCTCTTTCTTCTGTCTTGTTGTTGGTGTAAAGAAATGCAACTGATCTCTGTGCATTGATTTTATATCCTGACACTTTACTGAATTCCTGTACAAGCTCTAGCAGTTTTGGAGTGGAGCCTTTTGGGTTTTCCACATATAGTATCATATCATCTGCAAAGAGCGATAGTTTGACTTCTTCTTTGCCGATTTGGATGCCTTTAATTTCTTTTTGTTGTCTGATTGCTGAGGCTAGGACTTCTAGTACTATGTTGAATAGCAGTGGTGATAGCGGACATCCCTGCCGTGTTCCTGACCTTAGCGGAAAAGCTCTCAGTTTTTCTCCATTGAGAATGATACTTGCAGTGGGTTTTTCATAGATGGCTTTGATAATATTGAGGTGTGTGCCTTCTATCCCTACACTTTGAAGAGTTTTGATTAGGAAGGGATGTTGCACTTTGTCAAATGCTTTTTCAGCATCTATTGAGAGTATCATATGGTTCTTGTTCTTTCTTTTGTCAATGTATTGTATTACATTGATTGATTTGCGGATGTTGAACCAACCCTGCTGCCCTGGAATAAATCCCACTTGGTCGTGGTGAATAATCCTTTTAATGTACTGTTGGATCCTATTGGCGAGCATTTTGGTGAGAATTTCCGCATCTGTGTTCATCAAGGATATTGGTCTGTAATTCTCTTTTTTGATGGGATCCTTGTCTGGTTTGGGGATCAAGGTGATGCTGGCCTCATAAAATCAGTTTGGAAGTTTTCCTTCCATTTCTATTTTTTGGAACAGTTTCAGGAGAATAGGAATTAATTCTTCTTTAAATGTTTGGTAGAATTCCCCTGGGAAGCCATCTGGCCCTGGGCCTTTGTTTGTTTGGAGGTTTTTGATGACTGTTTCAATCTCCTTACTGGTTATGGGCCTATTCAGGTTTTCTATTTCTTCCTGGTTCAGTTTTGGCCGTTTATATGTCTCTAGGAAAGCATCCATTTCTTCCAGATTGTCAAATTTGTTGGCATAGAGTTACTAATAGTATGTTCTCATGATTGTTTGTATTTCTTTGGTGTTGGTTGTGATCTCTCCTCTTTCATTCATGAGTTTATTTATTTGGGTCCTTTCTCTTTTCTTTTGGATAAGTCTGGCCAGGGGTTTATCAATCTTATTAATTCTTTCAAAGAACCAGCTCCTAGTTTCATTGATTTGTTCTATTGTTTTTTTGGTTTCTATTTCATTGATTTCTGCTTTGATCTTTATTATTTCTCTTCTCCTGCTGGGTTTAGGCTTTCTTTGTTGTTCTCTCTCGAGTTCCTTGAGGTGTAGGGTTAGGTTGTGTATTTGAGACCTTTCCTGTTTCTTGAGATAGGCTTGTATCGCTATATATTTTCCTCTCAGGACTGCCTTTGCTGCGTCCCACAGATTTTGGACCATTGTGTTTTCATTATCATTTGTTTCCATGGTTTTTCTCAATTCTTCTATAATTTCCTGGTTGACCCATTCATTCTTTAGAAGGATGCTGTTGAGTCTCCATGTATTTGTGCTCTTTCCACATTTCCTCTTGTGATTGAGTTCTAGCTTCAGAGCATTGTGGTCTGGAAATATGCAGGGAATAATCCCAATTTTTTGATACCTGTTGAGACCCAGGATGTGATCTATTCTGGAGAATGTTCCATGGGCACTAGAGAAGAATGTGTATTCTGTTGCTTTGGGATGGAATGTTCTCAATATATCTGTGATGTCCATCTGGTCCAGTGTGTCATTTAAGACCTTTATTTGCTTATTGATCTTTTGCTTGGATGATCTGTCCATTTCAGTGAGGGGTGTGTTAAAGTCTCCAACTATTATTGTATTCTTGTCAATGTGTTTCTTTGATTTTGTTATTAATTGGTTTATATAGTTGGCTGCTCCCATGTTAGGGGCATATATATTTAAAATTGTTAGATCTTCTTGTTGGACAGACCCTTTGAGTATGATATAGTGTCCTTCCTCATCTCTTATTATAGTCTTTGGTTTAAAATCTAATTGATCTGATATAAGGATTGACACACAGCTTTCTTCTGATGTCCATTAGCATGGTAAATTGTATTCCACCCCCTCACTTTCAATCTGGAGGTGTCTTCAGGTCTAAAATGAGTTTCTTGTAGGCAGCATATTCATGGGTTTTGTTTTTTTACCCATTCTGAAACCCTGTGTCTTTTGATTGGGGCATTTAGGCCTTTTACTTTCAGGGTAACTATTGAGAGATATGAATTTAGTGCCATTGTATTTCCTGTAAGGTGATTGTTACTGTATATTGTCCCTGTTCCTTTCAGATAATACGTTTAGGGTCTCTCTTTGCTTAGAGGACCCCTTTCAATATTTCCTGTAGAGCTGGTTTGGTGTTTACAAATTCTTTTAGTTTTTGTTTGTCCTGGAAGCTTTTTATCTCTCCTTCTATTTTCAATGATAACCTAGCTGGATAAAGTATTCTTGGCTGCATGTTTTTCTCGTTTAGTGCTCTGAATATATCATGCCAGTTCTTTCTGGCCTGCCAGGTCTCTGTGAATAAGTCTGCTGCCATTCTAATATTTTTACCATTGTATGTTACAGACTTCTTGTCCTGTGCTGCTTTCAGGATTTTCTCTTTGTCGCCAAGACTTGTAAATTTTACTATTAGATGGCGGGGTGTGTACCAATTCCTATTGATTTTGAGGGGTGTTCTCTGCACCTCCTGGATTTTGATGCTTGTTCCCCTTGCTATATTAGGGAAATTCTCTACAATAATCCTCTCCACTATACCTTCTGCTCCTATTTCTCTTTCTTCTTCTTCTGGAATCCCAATTATTCTAATGTTGTTTCGTCTTATGGCATCATTTATCTCTCGAATTCTCCCCTCATGGTCCAGTAGCTGTTTGTCTCTCTTTTGGTCAGCTTCTTTATTCTCTGTCATTTGGTCTTCTATATCACTAATTCTTTCTTCTGCCTCATTTATCCTAGCAGTAAGAGCCTCCATTTTTTATTGCACCTCATTAATAGCTTTCTTGATTTCAACTTGGTTAGATTTTAGTTCTTTTATTTCTCCAGAAAGGGCTTTCATTTCTCCAGACAGGGTTTCTCTAATATCTTCCATGCCTTTTTTGAGCCTGGCTAGAACCTTGAGAATCGTCATTCTGAATTCCAGATCTGACATATTACCAATGACTGTACTGATTAGGTCCCTAGCCTTCGGTCCTGCCTCCTGTTCTTTTTTTTGTGGTGAGTTTTTCTGCCTTGTCATTTTGTCCAGATAAGAATCTGCTGTTCTCCTTGTTAAGTGAACGTGGTCTTGGCTGGATTTCTTTGGTCTTCTGGGGGAGGGGCCTGTTGTAGTGATTCTCAAGTGTCTCTGTCCCAGGCGGAATCGCACAGCCCTTACCAGGGGCTGGGCTAAGTAACCCTCTCAGGTTCGCTTTCAGGAGCTTTTGTTCCTTGAAAGCTTTCTGTAGAGTTCTGGAGGGCGGCAATGAAAATGTCAGCCTCCCAATCTCTGGCTCAGAGGAGCTGAGAGCTAGGGACCCCAGTCTTCAGTGCGCCTTCAGAGAAAAGCGTTTAATCACCCCCCCGTCTCCCCAGCCTCCATTCGCACTCGGAGACTGTGCTCGGAGCCGCACTCGGAAAAAATCGTGCGTAATCAGTCCTGTCTCACTTGCTTCTTGGAGCGCTCAGAGCTCACCCAGACTGTGACCAAGTGTCTCTGTCTCTGGCAGAGTCCCATCTGGAGTCTCTGAACCCCATAGATCCCTGAGCTCTCCTGGGTCCGAGTCTCCCCGGATCTTGTGGGAACCCCTCGCACAGAGCACCGGCCCGTGTCACAGAGCACCGGCCCGTGTCACAGAGCACTGGCCCGTGTCACAGAGCGCGGCTCTAGGAAACCTCCGCTCTGTCTCCACAGCCGGTTTCCCCGCTCTAATACCTGTGTGCTCCGTGACACTCAGATACCCCCGATCCTTCTATGACCCTGTGGGACCTGAGTCCACGCTGTCCCCGCGAGGTCTTCACCCCAGTTTAGCCTCTGGAGTGATGTCCCTCCCTGGAGCAGACTTTTAAAAGTCCTGATTTTGTGCTCTGCCTTTTGCCGGGAGCCGGCCCCTCCCCCTGGGGTCTACCTTCCCATCGCGTTGGATTCACTTCTCCGCTGGTCCTACCTTTTAGAAAGTGGTCGATTTTCTGTTTCTAGAATTGTTGTTTTTCCTCCCTTTCGATCTCCTGTTGGATTCGTAGGTGTTCGGAATGGTTTGATAGGCTATCTAGCTGATCTCCTGCTCCCTGATGTCGTCTCAGCCTGCTACTTCTCCACCATCTTGACCTAAATAACAAAATCTTAAGAAAAAAAATATGCAACATCAATCAAGGATTTGTATTAAAGAGAAAGACTTGGCCTTATGTTCAAAGATTAATACATTAAATAGCATGTCTGTGTTTTGGTAAAAGTAAAATATTTAAGGCACATGTTGTTTCTATATATGTAATTTTAAACACTGATCCCTCTTGTGTTCCACTAAATTTCTTTACTTACTCAGTGTGTCGATATGAACCTTAAAACTATCATATGATTTCTACAAAGGCTTAGCTTTTTCCTTTCAACATTATCAAATATTTTCTGTAGCTCTAAGGCTCCCTCTCTCCATCTAATGTGGAAACTTTATACCTGTCTTCCCCAGAAGTCAGATTCCCTGCCTGCTGTGGCAATCACAGAGATTTCTAAAGGAATGCTATGAAAAGAAGAGTCTCTGCCTTCTTGCAGCTTAAATTGAAAATAACATTGAGCAAAACACAGATATCCTGAAAGTTTTTAAGAAACACCATCAAACAGCCCTCCTGAAGCAATGCCTCTAGGCAATACTGTTTTCTTTCTTTAAATCCAACACATGTAAGCTACAAAAATACTTAACATGTTATTGGTCATTGAATGGGCTATCCACAGATATCCTCTAAATTTAATAAAAAATACATTTACTCTCCTACTGTACAATTGTCTACCTCTTTTTGTTTCTTTTTAATCTTACAAAACTAGCCCTGACAAAATGGGCCTTTTTAATATTTCTAAAAGGTATACTAAGAGTTTAAAAATTACCATTACTTTTCTGATTTCTGATACAGAAACATCTATTTCATTTTATAATATATTATTATTATTATTATTGTTATTTATTGGTGGTGTTCATTGCTTTGCTTTGCTGGTAGGAAAATGGATTTTATTTTTACAAATGTTGAGCAAGAAATTCCCACCAATGTTCTTGAGGAAAATTTTAGAATCAGCCTATATATATACATAGAATGCAGACCAAAATACTATATTTACAGATATATAAATATTTATTTATGTATATATATTTGCATTATATATTTGTATTATATTTTATATACTTATATCTTATTCATATTCATATTGTTTGCATTATATGCATTCACTATATATTTATTTTTATATATTTATATCATTATAATTGTAATAATAAACATATACATATAAATATAAACTTATATGTGATATGCAAATTTATATACTACCCATATAAACTTATATACTATATGTATATACACTAAACATGCTATATAGTTATATTTATACTATACTATATAATATATATTATAGACTATACATGGTATATACCATATACTACACATACTATAAATATTTATTTATATATTGTATTAAATTGTACAATTGTATTATAATTCATATTTATATTATATATTATATTAAATTTATATTTACATGTAATACTGGATTCTGTGTCCTTAACTTTACCTTTAGTGTAAAGAATCTAGTGAGCAAAAACTAACAAACATCTAGAGATTTGTTTCTTTTTTAAAGCAAATTCCAACTACTCCTAGGATATATATTAATTTACTGCTATATTTCGTTTCAAATATATGACAGTATAATTACTGAACTTTATAATAAAAATCAAGTAAACTTTAAATAGCCATTAAATGAAAATTAAATAATATTATGCAATATGCTTTATTTACATTGAATATTCTCTGTTAAGAAAGGTTGGACATGAGGCACCTGGGAGAGGAGTCTGTTGAGTGTCTGACTCTTGGTTTGGCTCAAGTTTTGGTATCAGGGTCATGAGATTGATTGAGCCCTGAGTTAGGTTCCATGCTCAGTGCCAAATCTGCTTAAGACTTTGTCACTTTCCCCCCCTGCCTTCCCCCTCCTGCTATCTCTTCTCTTTCTCTCTCAAATAAATAAATAAATCTTAAAAAATAAAAAAAGAATGGCTGGACAATGCATAATATTTAAAGAAAGATCTATATTAAATGTTAGGTCTACTATTTTACAAAACAGTTTTATTTATTTATTTATTTATTTAAAGATTTTTACTTATTTATTTGACAGAGATCACAAGTAGGCAGAGTCAGGCAGAGAGGTGGGCAGAGAGAGAGGAGGAAGCAGGCTCCCCACTGAGCAGAGAGCCTGATGCAGGGCTTGATCCCAGGACCCTGGAATCATGACCAGAGCCGAAGACAGAAGCTTTAACCCACTGAGCCACCCAGGCACCCCTACAAAACACTTTTTAAGAGAAACATTTACATCAATTTTTGAGAGTTAAACTCAAGTTCTCTTGAATCTCACATATCACCTACATGTGAATATATATGTGAATAGATGTTTTATACAAACATGAAAGACTCTCAGTTAATATTTGATTCCAAGGTGGCAATGAAGTATTAATTTTATGAAATTGAAATTAATGAATGGGTTATAAGAGTAAATACATTTTAGGGAATAATTACTATTATCTCTTTATTATTATCAATTTGGTAATCACATTTCCAATGTTTTCATTTGTATCAAGGTATACTCTTTTCTCAGCACCCTCCATAGCTTCTGTTATCAATAACTTCAGAGTTTCACCTGAAGTTCACAGAAAGGACATTTTGTGGAAACTCCATTAATCTCTTTATATTTTCTTTCTTTCTGATTTGTGTGTGTGAATATATATACATATATATGTATATACATATGTATATATGATACATTTATTAAATTTAATGTTTAATCATGGATATTTTTGACCTAAATTTTTTATTCATATGAAACTTTTAGCTAAGTTGACAGATTTATTTTTACTATATATAAAATGTAGATGGCCATTTGTATGGTATATGAGGAATTTTCATATGGGAATATTTACTTGAAAGACTCAGTGCCTACACAGAATTACATAACTACCTACTGAACATAATTTTAACATTCTTTTCTTTAATGTCACTAACGTTAGGTAACAAACAGTTCAGTTCTATAAGATATATAAGTGTATCTAAGTGTAATATGATCAAATTATTGTTCTGCCTTGGATGGCATTTAAATTTTAAATATTTTTCACATATTATATACTATATAGAGCAATGTAAATTATATAATATTTGTAATATTTTTGTAATATTTGTAATATTTTATAATATTGTAATATTTTTGTAATATTTGTATATTTATAATATTTGAATCAGGCCTCAAAAATGTTTCCTATTTTATAAGATATATATATTTCCTGGGGCTGCCAATAAATTATCACAAATATGGTAGCTTAAAACAACAGAAATTTATTCTTTCACAGTTCTGAAAGCCAAAAGTTTGAAATCAAGCTATCAACAGGGTTGGTTCCTTCTAAAAACTGGTGGGAAAAACCATCCAATTTCTTTCTCCTAGGTTCTTGTGGTTGCTTACAATTGTTGTCATAACTTGACTTATAGAGGTGTTATTCAAATTTCTGCTTCCATCCTCAAACTGCCTTATTCTCTGTGTTTCTGTGTCCCTCTCACTTACAAAGACATTCTCATTGGATTTAGACTGTACCAAATCTAACATTATCCCATCTTCATCTTTAATTATATATGCAAAGACCCTATTTTCAAGCAAGTTCACATTTTGAGTAGACATGGATTCTGAGGGACAAATAGTGATTCAACCCACTGCAGTTAGCCCTATGTCCACCCCCCAAATTCACATATATAAATGTACAAAACATATTCCTCCTATCCCAATATCCCTACAAGTGTTCCTCTCACTACCATCAACTCTAAATCCAAAATTTTATTTAAATATAACCAATTCTAAAAGTCCCAACTCTCATCATCTAAGTATGGGGGGTGCTATATGAATGGTCTATCCCTAATCAAAATTCCTTTCCACCTCTAGCCCTGTGAAACTACAAAGCAAGTTCTCTTTTTCCAAAAATATAGTAGCAGAACAGGCATTGGATAGACACCCCCATTTCCATAGGTGGAAACTGAAAAAAAGACAACAGTCACCATTCCCAAGCAAGTCTGAAACTTATCATGTCAAATTCCACCAGGTTTCAAGGCCTCAGGGAAAAAAAAAATGGATATAATGTTAATGAGTATAAGATAAATGGAAAAATTTATTTGGAGTTCTATTTAGAATGCTTCCTAATACTTAGAAATGGATATTTAGGTCTTAAAAATTGTGTATAAATGACAAACCTTGAGGTATTACTGATAATGTTCACACTGATTAGATATGTTGGCAACTTACATAATTGAAATGACATCACCAGTGAGAACTTGGCAGTTTAGTTAACCTTCCAAAGGTTTTTAAGCCAAAGGAAAAAACCAAGTAGTAAATATTAGCCAGTGAAACCTCAGAATGCTGATAGGCATAGGATTAGACATCATCTAATTGCATTGCAGTTTCTGCATGTCACTTAATGGGATGAAAACATAGCCCTTTTTTCAAAAATCACTATTCAGATTCTTATTAAGAAAGAATTAAATTTTCCAAAACTTTTGTGAATTCTGCATAAGGAGTCAACCACTTTCTGTTAGGTTGTTTGTGTTTCTGTTTTTGCTCTTTTTTTTTTTTTTTTAAATTTGACTACTCTTTCATTGAAAAGTTGAGGATCAGCAATGAAACAGAACAAAAATTAGCATCTCAGATATAAACCTGAATTTGATATGATCCTTTCTAAACCTGAGTATATCCACTGGTAAAATATGTAATGTGTATTTTGGCTTTTCTCTTAAAACATCAATTATTCATTAGCATGTAAGATATAAGATTATAAGATATTTATAAGAATAACATAGGACAGGTATTAAGGAGGGTACAATTGCATAGAGCACTGGGTGAATCATGGAACACTACATCAAAAATTAATGATGTACTGTACGATAACTAACATAACACAGTAAAATAATCAATCAATCAATCAAAAGAATATCGTAGCACATATTCATTTAGGAAGAGAGTTTAATTTGAGCTCAAGTGAATTAGTGATTTTTCTAGAAAGGCATTGAACAATATGGCTGTCAATAACCATATGTGACTATTTAAATTAAAATTAATTAAATTAGATGAAATTAAAACTGCAGTTCCTTAGTTGCACTAGACACATTTCAGTGCTCTATGGTCACATATGGTTAGTGACTACCATACTGAACCATGCAAATATTGAACATTTTTATTACAGCAGAAAGTTCTATTGGATAACACTGCCCTAGAGTATCAAATATTAGATGCTGTTCAAATATGCATATGTATGTATGTATTCACATGCATTTATGCATCAACATAGTTTGCATGCTAATAAATAGTTGCTTGATTCTAACAATGAAATGTTTAAATACCCAGTCCACAGCAGTGCTATGCTTACTTACTTTTTGGCTGCAACAGAATCCTATCACTGACTTGGAAACCTTAGCTCTTCTAGAATATATGAATAACAATGCAGGTCCCTGAAACTTGATTACAAAAAAACAAGAACTTTAGTTCAGTTGAAGCATTGGTTATAAGGCTGAAAAGAGAGAGAGACAGACTACTCTATCACTGGCCATTTACGCACAGATAAAGTGAAACAGCCATCAGAGTGATGAATGGGGTTTCTTGTTATCTTACTGTCTATATCATTTCCAGCTCTGATACCAAAACAATGCCCAGATTATGTGGGAAAAGCAAAAAGGGAATTGCCCCACATATTTATTTCTGCTCAAGGAATTCAAGATTTTCAGCTATATTTATAAACAGGGTTGATCTCATTTTTACTTCATTAATCTTAGAGTTTAATTTTTGCCACATGTAATCCAAAACCTATTTCTATAAGTCAGGGCATGATATATTTTTTTTTTTCCTACCTTGCACTTATGTTTGGGCTTTGTTTCTTAGATTAATGTGGTATCTCTGTAAGACTAAGGAAAATTTATTTTGAAACATTCTTTTGAGTTTTAGAGCCAGGTGAAATGAAATAAGAAGCCCCAAGATTTTTGACATAGCAAAATTTGGCATTTTTCATGAAAATCTGCATGTTCCCTGTAGTAGCACAGTCACTGTATGAAGGCGGCATTCTGTTGGAAGCGGATGACCCCATCTCTCCCACCACCAAGGTATATCTGAAGAGTAGGGGCAGCTCTAAATGTAGAATCAAAGCAATGGTTTCTGATCTTAGCACTGCCGTTCAATGTTGAGTAAATGATTTGGCCTTACTTCAATTCACTCATCTCAAATGTGTTAATAAAACTCGATATTTGATAATTCAATAACATGAAACTATGGTGATAATATCACCTATATTTACTGCTTATCAAGTACAAACTGAATCCTAGTTTACATTATACGTGTTCTATCTGATTTAGTCCTCCTAAGTCTACATGGGAAGAAATTTCATTTTATTTATTTTGCAAGTGGAACAACTGTTTCCTTGGGCTTAGTGGAGCCATCAGGTTCATTGAGGATCACTCACAATTGTAGTGTCCTCTGGGTCTAGCAGTTTAATTCCAGAATGTCTCACATCAGTCAAAGCATACACATATGTAAAGATGCTTGAAGATGACTAAACAAATGAAAAATGTTACTTTAAGATTAGAAATAGTGTGCTGGAGAATATTATTTTTGCTTTTTCATTCTCATTTTGGAAATATACCTATTTTTTCATAGTACACCTTTGTACCTTCTTGTTCTTTTTTAGCGTTCTTGATCTTTATGTGTCAATACACCTTAAAGTGTCTTCAAACATCCTGATATTTTGCTCCAAGAAGGCAAAGGCAAAACTTTTAGGTAATTCATATATACGTGTGTGTGTGTGTGTGTGTGTGTGTGTATGACAGTAATAACTCCTTACAGTTATTCACTACCATTTTAAGTCGTTAGAATTATTTTTATATCTTTTATCTCTTTTAGATTAGGATGGGGTATGTTCTTTTGTATAAGTAGTAGAATAGGATTATCATTCATATTTCAATACCATAGTTATTTCCCCAAGAGTATTAGTAGGGATATGAGACTAATTAGTTTTTTTTAAAGATTTCATTTATTTATTTGTCAGAGAGAGAGAGAGAGAGAGAGAGCTAGCACAGGCAGACAAAGTGGCAGGCAGAGGCAGAGGGAGAAGCAGGCTCCCTGCCGAGCAAGGAGCCCGATGTGGGACTCCATCCCAGGATGCTGGGATCATGACCTGAGCCGAAGGCAGCTGCCTAATCAACTGAGCCTCCCAGGCATCCCGAGACTAATTCTTATTTCCTGTTTCTTTCCACTAAATATAAACACTATATTATGTACCTATAGAAAAAAAAAAATCCCCTGTGGTCACAATGAGGGAAATATTCAATAAAATGATGCCCTATATGATTTTCAGAACTTGTTTTGTTGGTGTGGTCTATACACTGGTTACCATGATCATCATTCTCTCCTATTCCAAATGATTTTGTCTGTATATTTGTTGTTGTTTTGCTTTTGTTTTTGTTTTCGTTTTTCTTTTTTGAGAGAGAGAGAATGAAGAAGAGGAGCAGAGGAAGAGAGAGAATCTCAAGCAGTCTCCATGCCCAGCAGGGAGCCCAACATGGGGCTCAATCTCAGAACCCTGAGATCAATGACCTGAGGTGCAATCAAGAGTCAGATACTCAACCAGCTGAGCCACCCAGGCACTGCCCCACAAATATTTTTCTAGTTTAGCATAACTCCTCTCTGTGGCTTTTTCAAATTAAGTTAATTTGTTTGTTATTTTCTTCAACTTTCATCCTCAGTGAAATAATCTCCTCCAGTGAGATTATTTTTCAGATGCCCTTCCTTGCCTTTATTACAATTATAGAACTCCTTAATTTGGTACCAGAGTCTTCTCAGGACTTGACCTTTTCACAATTCATGCCACCCAGCTGACTGAGGGTCCAACATGAATCTACACAGCATGAGATTTCAGCTCTCCTTTACTTCTTAAATAATGCTGCTTCCTAGTTTTTCTTCCTTGGGTATTCCTTTGGCAAAGTTAAACTTACTGAATATGAAGGTTGAGTTATTTCCTCTTGTATGATCTTTCCAGTGTTTCTTTTATTTACAACAAATCTTGTGCTTGCTTTTGTTATTGTAATATTATAGTGTAACCATATCACTTCTGATGAGAGTTCTTCATTTAAGGCAGGGTGTATCTTGTTCACCTTTGAGTGGTCATGGTGAAAAGCAGGATTTCTGATGCCTAGTGAATTAAATTGATTTATTTTATAATTTCTTCTTAAATAATGAAAGGTTAAATTTGCATACTTAATACATACAAAATAGGTATGATTACAAGATAAATAATCCTACAACCCACAGCCCTTTTGATTAGTGTCCTCAGTTAAGTTACAAGTCATGTTCAACATAGTGACCTATGGTTTTATGAGTGAAAGCCCTTTAAAGAAAGCTCCAGGTATTTATTATTCACTGTGAAGAACTATGCATCTTCTCTCAGGTCACATATCCTCCTTGCAAGTATGTTTGTTATTGCTCTGGCTTTACAAGATAACATACAGTCAGTTACCATGTCGAGCCCACCCTTTGTGACAACCACATGCTAAAAAATGTAAAACTACATCATTGAAACCTGACAAGAAGCTAAGATACAGCTTTCTAATTTTTCTGTTTATAAAGAGGAAACAGAAGCTCAGAGAGGTTAAGAAATCTAAAAATTAGAGGTTTAGTGGAAAGCAAACTGCGCCCAGACCTCCATCTCAGAAAGAAGCCTTAGTCTGCTCTCCTCTGGGTGGTACAGACCATATAGACTCCCCCTCTGCAAACTCTGCTGGACCATGCAATCTCCCATAGGCAGTGCACATCCCCAGCCACCATCACAAAGGTCGCCCAAAGTGCCCACTAGTCTCTGCACCCCCATGCTACTAAAACTGTGAGTGATATTGGTCCATGGAGCCTACTTCTTGTGGCTGCCTTTGATGGGACTGCTGTCTGGGTCCAGACCTCACAGTTGCACAGGTTGCCACCACGGGAAATCTAAAATCATCCAGATAAGAAATTCGAGATCTAACATTCAAATTAATGTCAGTTTGACCAAAGTAAATATGGTTAACCACTATGTGACTATGTTTTGCTATTAAAAGTATAGACAGAACATGTTTATTTGTCAGTATCACAGATGAAAATACCAGGCTCAGAAAAAAGTCAGATTACTAAATATTGCAAACTGTTGGGGTAAACTGTATATAATCAGAACTCTGCAAGAATTATCAGATGACCAAATTTTTATATTCTAATTTTCCTGAAAAAAATAAATTAAAATGCCTTTAAAAACATGAGATATTCTAGTGACAGTCTGATTATATTTTATCTAGTATTATTACACTATCTAGTTTTCTAAGTAGTTTTTCTAAAGGAATAAAAATTTCTGATAACGTTGACACAAGATACTGCCTCTCTTTACAGTTATGTTATTCAGAGTAAATGAATTTACTGACATGTACATTCATAGTTCATTCTTTTGTGAGTATTCAGTATGTTTTTAAGTGTAACATAACTTAAAGGTAATTTTATGAGATCCAACATCATAATAAAATGTCAAGTTGATCCTGAAAACCAGTTGGCAAGATCTGTCTTTGTTTTGAATGGATCAGAGGGTGTGATTCTTGGTGGACATGGTGATAATGAGTGATATTTTTTATTTGAATTTATATTTCTTTTAGCTCTTAGGTTGTCATTAATGTTTGTTTATTGCATTTCATTACATTGAACTAAATTATGGTAAGTTGATAAATTAATTGGCCCATATAGTCAATCAGTATTCTGTTTATGTGTAAATAATTTACATTTATTTTAAAAGTTTTGTTTCAGAAAGGTTCTAAATGAACTGTACTAGGTCATAGAGTTAGGAGCAGGCAGAGCCAGGACTCAGACACAGGTTTCTCAATGCCAGAATCACTGCTAAGTCTTCATTTCTTTATTTTTAAACATTTATTTATTTATTTATTTATTTATTATTTAATTAATTTATTTATTTATTTGAGAGAGTGAAAGAGAGAGCAAGTGAGCACGTGGGTGGCAAGGGGAAAAGAGGCAGAGAGAGAGGGAGGAGAGAAAATCTCAAGCAGACTTCCTGCTGACATGGAGCCTGACGCAGGCTCTATCCCAGGACCAAGAGATCATGACAAACCAAAATCAACAGCCAGTTGCCTAACAGACTGAGACACCAAAGGACTCCTGTTAAATCCTAATTTAAATGTTATCCAGTGCAGGAAGACATTTAAAAAATATAGGTCACTTAAGAAGAGAAGGAATAAATACTTCAGAAAAATAAAATTCAAATTGTTCAGAGTGTATAAGACTCAAAGAAATGAAAAGGAAAATCTTCTTTAACTTAAACAAATTTTCTTCTTCTATCTCAATCTGCTTTTAATCCACTGTGTAGGGTTGCAAAAAATGCATAGTAATATAGGTGAAAGTGTTTTTTTTTTCAATTACAATTTCCTAAATAATATGTTAGTCAATAAAGAAGTAAAATTTGCATTTAAAAAAAATTTGCATAGAGAATGGTACTTTCTTATTATTGAAATTCAGTGAATAAATAAGCAATAGGACATGTGTTAATGTTGGGTTAGAATTTTATTGTTCCATGGGAACTTTTCTCCTCAATTATTAAAGAAAAATCCTCAGCCATGCTTTCATAATGATTTGGTTCTTCAAAAATACTATTTCTTTTTATCCATCTTAGCATAATCTGACTTTTTTTTTTCTTTCTTTGTACCTCTGGGAGTTTGCTTCTTCACACTGCCACCAGATTGTTTATTCTAGTTTTTCTGTTCCATGTTACCTAATGAAAAACTCCCAATGATTGCTATGACCACTAGATAAAACTAGAAAATTTTGGTTCAGAATTCAAAGGTCTGTAATTTTTTTCTTCCCATTTTTAAAATTAAGAGATAATAGGCGGGACGCCTGGGTGGCTCAGTTGGTTAAGCAGCTACCTTCGGCTCAGGTCATAATCCCAGCGTCCTGGGATCGAGTCCCACATCAGGCTCCTCGCTCAGCGGGGAGCCTGCTTCTCCCTCTGCCTCTGCCTGCCACTCTGTCTGCCTGTGCTCGCTCCTGCTCTCTCTCTCTGACAACTAAATAAATAAAATCTTAAAAAAAAAAAGAGAGATAATAGGCATATAACATGACATTAGTTTCAGGTATAGAAAATATTAAACATTTGTATAAACTGAAATAATATCTACAATAAATCTAGTTAACATTTATCACTGTACATAAAGATTTTATTATTTTGGTGAGAACTTTTAAGATCCACTCTCTTAGCAACTTTCAGGTATACAGTGTTATTAACCATAGTCACCATGCTGTGTAGGACATCCCTAGAAATTATCTATAATTGGAAGTTTGTACCTTTTGACAACCTCTACCCATTTTGCCCCAGTCCCACCTCTGGAAACCACCAATGTGTTCTCTGTATCTATGAGTTCAGTATCATTTGGTTTTGTTTTATATATTCCTGTATGACTGAAATTCAGTGGTATTTGTCTTTGGCTCAATTACCATAATGTTCTCAAAGTCTATTAGTACTGTCATAAATGGCAAGATTTCCCTCTTTTTTGGGCTTAATAATATACATATGATATGTTTAGTATATATCATTATATACTATATACCATATATAATACATACATTAATATTATAGGGTATATAATAATATATATTAATATTATATATCATATTAATATTATATTTTATGTACTATAAATGCAATCTGTATATCATATTTCCTTTATTCGTTCATCCATTAATGTACATTTAGTTTGCTTTCATGTCTTGGTTATTGTACAGAATGCTGTAATGAACATGGGGGATGCATAACACTTTTTGAGATAATGATTTCAGTTCCTTCAAAAAATAGCAAAAAGTAGAATTGCTGGGTACTATGGTAGTTCTGTTTTCAATTTTGGGGGGAAATTCCATACCATTTTTCAAGATGGCCACACCAATTTACCCTCATACAAATAATGCACAAATGTTTTCTTTCTCCATATCTTTGGCAATGATTATTAGTTCTTGTCTTTTTTTATATTACTGATTCTAACAGGTGTGAAATGAAATATCATTGTGGTTTTGATTTGCATTTCTCTAATAATCAGTGATGTTGAGAACCTTTTTGCATGCCTGTTATCCATTTGTAGGTTTTCTTTGAAAAATGTCTATTCAAATAATCTGTTCTTCTTTTAATCAAATTAGTTATATTTTTCTATTCCATTGTATAAGTTCTTTGCATATCTTGGATATCAACCATTGATCAGATATATGATTCGCAAATATTGTCTTCCATTCTGTAGACTGTCTTTGCATTTTTATTGATAGTTTGCTGTGCAGAAGCTTTTCAGTTTGATGTAGACTCACATGTTTATATTTACTTTTTTTCCTTTGGCTTTTAGTGTCAAAAAAAAAAATTTGCCAAGACCACATCAAGGAGTTTATAACCTACGTTTTCTTCTAAGAATTCCATGTTTTCAGAGCTTAAGTTCAAGTATTTATCTATTCTGAGTTAATTTTTGCATATGGTGTAAGACAGTGGTCCAGTTTCATTTTTTGCATTGGTTTTTCAGATTTTCCACCAGCATTTATTGAAGAGGCTATCCTTTCTCCCTTTTATATTCTCAGCTCCTTTGCTGTAAATCAATTGGCTGCATTTGCTTGTTTGTTTGTTTTTTTAAATTTCTGGGATCTCTATTGTTCCACTGATTTATGTTTCTGTTTTATGACAATATAATACTGTTTTGAACATTACACCTTTATAATATAGTTTGAAATCAGGAAGTGTTATGCCTCATACTTTTTCCTCTGTCTCAAGAGTGCTTTAGCTATTTGGTATTCTTGTTGTTCCATGCTAAGTTTAAGATTATTCATGCCATTTCTGTGAAAATTACCATTGAAATTTTAGATTGCAGTGAATATGTGTGGACTTTTTTAAACAATATCAACTCTTCCAATCCATGAACATGGAATATCTCTCCATTTATTTGTGTCTCTTTCATTTTTTAAATCAATGTCCTATAGTTTTTAGTGTATAGGTCTTTTCACTTTCCTGGTTAAGTTTATTCCTTATATTTATTGATGCAGAGGAAAATGATATTGTTTTCTTATTTTTGATAGCTTTTATTAGTATTTAGAAATAAAACAGATTTTTGTATCTTGCAACTTTATTGAAATAATTTATTAGTCCTAACAATTTTGGATGGAGTCTAGAGTTTTTTATATAAAATATCATGCCATCTGCAAATAGTATTAGTTTTACCATTTCCAATTTAATTTGAATATATTTTATTTCATTTTCTTAGCTAAACACTTTTGCTAGGAATTGCAATACTATGCTTAATGGTGAGATTGGGCATGCTTATCTTTTTATTGGTCTTAAGGGAAAAGGTTTCAGCTATTCACCATCGAATATAATGTTATCTGTGGCCTTGTCAGGTAGGACTTTTGTTATGTTGAGTTATGTTCTCTCTACCTACAATTTGTTAAGATTTCTAATAGTAAAAGGATGTTGAATTTTGTCAAATGCTTTTGCTGCATTTATTGAGATGGTTATGTGATTTCTATCCTTCATTTTGTTAATGTAGTATATCTTTTTTTTTTTTTTTTAACTTGCTGGTGTTGAACCATGGAGTATGATCCTCTTAATGTATTATTGAATTTGGTTTAATATTTTATTGATTATATATATATATATATATATATATATATATATATATAATCTGTGTTCATCAGGGATATTGGCTTTTGCTTTCTTTTTCTTGGAGCATCTTTGTCTAGTTTTAGTATCATGAAGACAATGGGCTCATAAAATAACTCTGGAAGGGTTCTATCCTATTCTATTTTTTGGAACCATTTGACAAGTAATTTGGGATTAATTCTTTAAATATTTGGTAGAACTCACTGGGGAATCCATCTGGCCATGGACTTTTTTTGTTGGAAGTCTTTGATTGCCGATTAAATCTACTCATTAGTAATCAGGGGCACCTGGGTGGGTCAGTGGGTTAAAGCCTCTGCCTTCAGCTCAGGTCATGATCCTAGGGTCCTGGGATCTAGCCCAGCATTGGGCTCTCTGCTCAGCAGGGAGCCTGCTTCCCTTTCTCTCTGCCTGCCTCTCTGTCTACTTGTGATCTCTGTCTGTCAAATAAATAAATAGAGTCTTTTAAAAAAATCTACTCATTAGTAATCAGTCTGTTCTGATTTTTTTTTCTTTTTTCTTAAAGCAGTCTCGGTAGATTGTATGCTTCTGGAAATTTATCTATTCCTTTAACTTGTCAAATATGTTGGCATATAATTTTTCACAGTACTCTCAGGATCCTTTGTATTTCAATATTATTAGTTGTTACATCTGTTCCTTCATTTCTAATTTTAGTTATTTGAGTAGTCTCTCTTTTTCCTTAGTGAGTTAAACTAAAGGTTTTTCTATTTTTCTTTTCAGAACAACAACAACAACAACAGCAACAACACAACTTTTAGTTTTATTGATCTGTTCTATGACCTTTTTGGTATCTATTTCATTCATTTCCACTCTGAGCTTTGATATTTTCTTCCTTCTATTAATTTGGGGCTTTGTTTGTTCTTCTTTTTCTAATCTCTTGAGGTGTGAATTTAGGTGATTTATTTGAGACCATATATTTTTTTTTAAACATAGGTCTTTATGACTGAAGAAATTCCCTTTTAGAACAACTTTTGCTGCCTTCCACAAGATTTGTTATATTGTATTTCCATTTCATTTGTCTCAAGGTATTTTTTTTATTTTTTTTTTTATTTGAACCCATTGGTTGTTTAGTAGCATGTTATTTAATCTCTACATATTTGTGAATTTTCCAGTTTTCTTCTTGTAACTGATGTTTAGTTACATATCATTGTGGCCAGAAAATATACTGGTATAATTTTAATATTCTTTAATTTATTAAGAAGACTTGCTCTGTAGTCTAACACATGATCTATCCTGGAGAATGTTCCATGTGCACTTGAAAAGAATGTGTTAGAATCTGCTTATTACTTTTTCTTTCTTAGCTTCCAATACACGTTTTAGTTCATTCAATCTGCCACTTTACCAAATCAATGAGTTACAAAAATATCATTCATGATTCAGTGTGAAGAATACCTTGAATGGTGGCAAGAAAGAAGGCAAGAAGACATGTGTAAACTATTTAAATAAGTACATCCAAAAGAAGAGATAATATAGATATAAGAACAGGTGGTCAAATATATAATGATAACACCTTATTTAAATAAATGAAAATATACATCAAGGAGTAGAAAGAAGATATAGAGTTACAAGGGGAAAATGGTTGATATTCAACAACAGTTTAGGTATAACTTGGTGACATTGCCAGGATCACTGAAGGAAAACTTGAGGAAATAAAAATCAGATAAATGCTAACAGATAAAAAGGGTGTAATAATTTGCAATGAGCTTGAATATATATATTTTAAAAATCACATAAAAGAAAAAAATGAGGGTATTAAAAATCAGTGAGGATGATATAATAATATTCCAAGAAATTACAAATCTGTTAACTTAAAGTATTGATTAGTAAATAATGATGAAAATAAATTTAAATTGTCTTGGAGTATTAACTAGCAAGGCTAATTAAAATACCTAAATGGGGAAATGTTAGTAAATTAAGAAAGAGTATACATGATAAATATACATAAAGATAGACTTAATTAGGAATTTAGAACATTTATATTCTTTCACAGAAATGATAAAATCCCATCTTAAAGAATTATCTTTAAGAAATAAATTTTATACTTAAAGTGTGCAGTCTTTCCTCTCCACTGAAGGAGCAATAGTGCTCTCACCTTATGTTAATCATTTTAGAATAAGAAAATAAGCCTGAAAATTAACTAGATACTGACTTGAAGCAGAGCAAGATGTGATCTAGCTAGTACTATATAGGAGGGTAATTTGGGGAGGAATTTGAGAAGGATTTGTGACACTTGAAAAGGATTAGATAATAAAGGGAAGAAGTTGAATTATAAAAAGATTGAGCGGGTAGCCACTACAGCATGTACATGTTCCTTATCATGGATTTAGGTGCAACAAATAAAAATAAATCTGCATCTGCAGATCATATCACAATACTTGTTATACTGATTTGCATTGCTACTTGAAGAACAATTTTGATGAAAACAGTGACACTATCTCTTACCCATTCAGAATTTTAGCTATGGTTAAAGTCTGCTGTTTATATTTATCCCCTGCTCTTTACTGCAGGCTATTAGGTTTGAATTATAAGATAATTCACCATCCATCTAGTTACAGAGTATATTATCTGATAACATGCTTACAAATAAAAGCAACCATGAATTATATTAAAAATTATTTCAAAACAATAAAATATGAAAACTATTGAAGAGTTTAAATTAGTCTTGACTCTAAAAATGATTTACTATCCTGGCTAGTAGGACTCAATCTTATAAAAATCACGATTATTAAAAAAATAATTTGAGTGATTCCATGTGTTTTGAATAAACATAAGATTCACAGTAAAAGGGAGAGTAGTATGGATAAATTTATTCAAAATGTTATATGAAAAATAAATGTGTGACAATAGCCAAGATCTTTCTGGGGAAAAAAAAAACAAAAACAAAAAAACAGAGAACTCAACTTATCAGATGATATTGTGAAAACAAATTGGATTGTATACTCCATTCTCACAACAAAATAAATTATAGATGGATCAATGGTTTAAAATTTTTAATGGTTCAAATTTTCAAACAATTACTATAAAACGTGGAGTGATTTTACATGAAAATTAATTTGAGTAGAGAAGGACTTTTTAACATGAAAAATATAGAAGGCATAAAGGAAAGACAGATAAACTTGACAATATAAAAATGTACAATTTCACCATGAAAGAAATGACCCAAAGCTGATAGATGACTTATAAACCAGTGGAACTAGTATATGTGACAAAAATATGAAATTCATTTAAGATAGAAAGAACTTTGATTAGTAAAAATCAATAACTCATTAAAAGGGTCATAAATCTTTGAGTGGATGCACAGCCATAAAACTAATTAAAAAATAGAAAATATTTTTAAAATATTTTATTTATTTATTTGAGAAAGAGTGGGAAAGGGAGGGATCATAAGCAGCAGGGAAAAGTAGAGGGAGAAGCTGACTCCCCATGGAGCAGGGAACCCAATGCAGGACTCAATCCCAAGACGCTGGGATCATGACCTGAGCTGAAGGCAGATGTTTAACCTATTGAGGCACCCAGATACCCTGCAAAATAATTTTTAAAAGCAAAAAGATGTACTATTCCTTACCCATTTGAATGGTGAAAAAATATTTCTAAATATAAATTTGGAAATTTTGGGAAAATAAGTACTTCATGTACTGTGGTGAAATTGTTGTAACATATTTAGACAGTTTAGCAATATTTATCAAAAATTTACCTGTGTGTACCATTTGATACTAAAGTTCTAATTCTGGAAACTCATCTTAAGTATCCTTTCACCAGTGCATAAATACTTTATTAAAGGGTATTCAATCATGTCTTTATTTGCAAAAGCAAATTAATGAAACTATCTAATTGCCCAGAGTAGGGAGGGGCTAAGGAAATATGGGATTTAATACAACAAAATACTCCACAAACCTAGAGAGTGAAGAACTTGCATATACTAATAGGAACAAAGTCATTATTATAAGTGTAAAACAAATCTGTAAAACAGAAAAGAGATATACAGTGCTTGTATGGACACACACACGTGTGTGTGTGTGTGTGTGTGTGTGTGTGTGTGTGTGAGATAACCTGTTGAACAATATTCACAGAAATGCTTGAATGGATTCTGGAAAGTGGAACTGAAGATCTGGGATTGAAGAAACATATTTTCTCACTTTTCTGTGAGACTTTTTAACATGTACCTTAAATTTTTAATTTAAAAATATGCTTTTAAAAATGACTGAAATGTGACCTGAACTTAGAGACAGGAGTCATTATGGAGAAAGGATAGCCATGAATTTAAAGACATAAAACATTCAGTAAAATTATTTATTAAGTAGATTTGACCTGGCTCTGTTGTTGGTTGCACAGGAGTAGGGTTTGGTGGGAATGAAGCACTGAGGATAGTTTGAGGAAGCATAGAATAAGTTCAATTCTGGGTATCATAATACAGGTTTAAATGTATTCACTCCTCAAAATGTGCCAGCCATAGTTCTCATTACTTTGCACATATTAACTCAATTTAATTCCTGTAACAACCTAATAAAAAGGTATTGAGTTCACAATGGCTTTTCCAAATTCTTGTCACAATTGTACATATGGTGAACATGTCATTTATTACAGCACACCCCCATCTACATCAGGAATGGGACTCCATTCCAAATTTATTAACATTTTTATGGAAACACATATGCATATTTACACTAACTGTGATAAATAAGATTCTTCACCTTTAGGTTATACTAATCGAAAGTGTTTAATGTTTGTTTAGGACCTTCAAGGAAAGGCATCCAAAGAGAAGTGTAAGAAACAGAAATGAAATTCAGAAGTGAAATAGGGAGCTATGACCAGAAGGATAGTCATTGTAGACAAGAGATGGATGAAATTATCCAAGGTCAAAGGGTATGTTGAGAGAGAGCAAGGGCCCATGGCATAAAGCTGAAGTATGTCAACATTTAAGAGACAGGTGTAAAAAAATATATTCATAATATTTAATATGAGCACTCTCTGTGCCAGGAAACTTACATGCATTATTCTATTTCATCTTTTCATTAACTCTTGTATTATAGATTTTATAATCTCCATTAGGTTGACTAGGACACAGATTTTTAGTTACATAGCATAGTTAAAGCACAATGCTAGCAAATGTCAATGACTGTGTGATTCTGAAGACACTACTTTTTTCATGACAGTACAGTCTGCAAAATGGGGAGGATTACAGTTATAACATTTACTAGTTTTATCATTGTTATTAGTTACATTTCAACAAGTAATCTTTTATTTATTCTAAAAATCGTTACTGCATATCTGTAGGCACTAGACAATCTACTAGATATTTTGGATAAAATGATAAAACTTTCATTCATTTATTCATTCATGCATGTGGCAGATGCTGTAGAAAAAATACATGTGAGAACATTGACAAGCTGAAGAGTACACCACATCTGTTAAAAAATATTTAATCCTATTTAAAGGAAATAGTTGGTATTTTCAATTGTATGATAAAACCATGGTTTAGATTCTGAGTAAAGATTGAATGTGATTTTTGGTATTCCAGAACTCAGTTGTAATTGAGTACTGATGCAACAATGGTATTTATTCAGCTCTATCAAATCAGTGTGAAAGAGAGAAGCACCTGGAATTAAGTTTAAACTGTTGAGTTACATGTCAATTATATCTCAATAAAACATGAGGTCTTGGGTTTCGATTTTTCCCTCCTTCATTTCTGACCTGTATTACTTTGGGGATTTTTTTTTTCCCACTT
This sequence comes from Taxidea taxus jeffersonii, assembly GCA_003697995.1. Classification (NCBI taxonomy): domain Eukaryota; kingdom Metazoa; phylum Chordata; class Mammalia; order Carnivora; family Mustelidae; genus Taxidea; species Taxidea taxus. The sequence goes on along the minus strand of ML111924.1, from coordinate 12,535 downwards.
CTTGGAATTTGCTTCCATCTTCCAAATTGTTCTCTTCAACAGGAGAGATTTTAAAGGTGGGCTCTTGGTTCTTCTCTGTTTTAAAAACTAAAATTAAATATATATATATATATATATATATATATATATATATATATATATATATATATAT
>ML111924.1:0-12374 GCA_003697995.1 Taxidea taxus jeffersonii | reverse complement strand
TATATATATATATATATATATATATATATATATATATATATATATATTGTTTTTACTCTGAAGCTTTTTTGTCCTTACCTACCAAAACAAGGCAGGTTTGAGGTGGGGAGGGGGAAGTTTGCTTATTCTATTGACATTTGAGTTTGCGAAGTAGAAAGGTGAGTGCAGCATACATGATTAATATTAATAATGACAATAAAAGCTCCTACAAAGGTTTCCCACTAATCTTATAATATTCAGGCTCTGGTGCATAATGAACATCCTGAATATTTAATAACTGGAGGAAAGAAAACTCAACTGAAAGAACATCTTGAGCTGTCATATATATGCATGAAAAAGCCCCTTATCCCATGACAAGAGAGAACAGACTGGATCTGTCAATGGTAAAATATGACATTTTTACACCTCTAGTCAAATGTCACTACAGATTGCAAGTGACATCTTATAACAAAGAACAACTTCCTATAGAATATGAAAAATATAAATCCTTCTTTACTTGCTAAGAATTCATATTGAAAGGTCATTACAGTGCATATGAAATCTCCCTGAAGCTGATTAATGCACTTTCTATTTTCACTCCAATATCATCAGGTGTTGAGAGTGGGGCTCCTTATAATTAAAAGCAGGTTCTAATTTGCATAGGCAGAAGCACAAAAAAAGCAGATAAGTGAGAATTTGCTTAGGGAGAAATGGTTGATCAACCAAGAAATAGTGGGGAAATGATGGAATTAAAATGTCTAGGCCTTTGCACTTTGTAAAAAGGCTGTTTTCTTTATTCTTTTCCTTTCTTTCTTACTGCCTCCACAACAAGGCACAGGCATCTCCTTAGGGCAAGGCATGTTCCTCCAAAGCACATAAAGACTTTATGAGACACAAAGTTTCCTTAAGAAAATGAGATTTTTCCAATTCAGTTCACCCTCAAAATGAAATTAGTTTGGGGTATTATGTGAATTGTGTTTCTTTTTTTCTTCTTTTTATATTCAGCATTTTGAATATAACAACAGAGACTAAGAGAATATTTGGGGGAAGGGAATAGACCCAAAACAATTGATTTTTACTTGGAGAATGAAAAAAAGTACTATCAAAAGAAAACCTTAGCCTGTCTTTTAGGGATAAGCTGTTAACACTGCATTTCTCCTCTTCATTTATAAACTCTCACATGTTCAAATTAGGTCTCATTGATATATCCTCCTTGTTATCACTGTGCTCCCATTCCTGCCCAAGAAAATGATAAAATGGTGTTCGACATTTCGTCTCATTATTCATCCTCATTAATGTTAATCCATTTATATTAGGCATAATGAAGTCTTCAATAAAAGATTGTCAAGCCCTAAAACCAAAGGCTAGGCATTCTTTAAAAACTTGCTGATAGCTTGAATTTCCCAAATGTGTCTAAGATCACATAACCATTGTGTTTTGAGGATTTCTGTTTATCAATGTGCTGTGACAAACTCCAGTTGCTCTGGACATTGTAAAATCTTCAGGCTGCTATGGACTGTATGAGTTAATCACTCCATTCCCCTGATCCAAAAAAGGTATGAAATTATGTCAGGAAAAAGAGATAGAAATCCATTCTATTATAGATGTTCAAAACTTATGAGGTATATAAAAATTGCACTATATCATTTTATACCATTTTTTTAAGACCTGGGTACATTTTACTATGTCTGGAAGTATTCTTCATTTAACAGAAAATATGCCTTCTGCAAAGGCATGGAGGTATTGAAACTGAAGAATAAAATAATGTGTATATATTATGTTGGTAACCATGAAATGATATTATGCATATAAGAAAACAAGAAAAGGGGCGCCTGGGTGGCTCAGATGGTTAAGCATTGCCTTCAGCTCAGGTCATGATCCCAGGGGCCTGGGATCAAGCCCCATGTTGGGCTCCCTGCTCCGTGCAGAGCCTATTTCTTCTCCCTTTCTTTCTGCCATTACCTTTGCTTGTGTTATCTGGCTCTGTCTCTGTCAAATAAATAAAATAAATAAGATCTTAAAAAAAAAAAAAAAGACAAGAAAGATAGTTTAAATTGGAACAGGGATCAGGGATTGTTTCTATGTATTGGGATGTATTTTCTTTCCTGCTTTCAATTTTAATTCAATCACTGTATTTTAAATAACAGATCTTGCAAAATAGAAAAAATATACTATAAAAGCTGTACACTGTAAAATATATATTTAGATCATATTCTCTATATCAGTTTGTATTATAGAATTTCTATATTCATATGTAAAATTAATGAAACCTCCTCAGTTGAACTGAGTTAAATTTCAATGACAAACATTAGCTACATGGTATACCAAAGGTCTACTCATTCATTTATTTATTCAATAAGATGTTTGACTGCTTGCCAAGTGCCTAACATGTCACTAGGCATGTAGTGGATACTTAACAGATACTTATTACATAAAAAAAAAATAATAATAACAGTACACCAGACATTTTACTAGAGAATGAGATTATTGAAATGATCAATATAGTCCCCTTCTTCTATTTAGTATATATCTGTATATATGGTCTTGCAACTCAAGGGATTACAAATCCAGGTATCATTAACATTGGAAACATCTGAACAATTCATCTCTTTAAAAAGAAAAAAGGAAAGAAACTCCATTGGTATGTTTGTTTGTTTGTTTGTTTTTTTCTGTGCCATATTTAGCTATCACTTATAATCAACCCTTCATGATGGTAGCCTGTGGAAAGACAGTGCACCAAAAGATGCAAAGTAGCTGGCAAAAGGACATTTTTAATGCAATAATGATCATCACCTTTTTCAGTGTATTGGCAAAGGCATATACATTTTGTCCTTCCAGTCAGTCTATGTATCATTATATTCATTTTACAGTTAATGAGACTGTAGTAAAAAAATTATGTTCTTTCCCAGGTCCTACTACGTGCCACAAAAGGTTGATGCTCCAGAATCTCATTAAAATGTGTTGTAAGTGTAGCTTATATTTAATATATGCTGAAGGATATATGTAGTATATCCATTTCTAAAATAGGAAGTATAAAGTCAAAAAAAGTCCATAAATTCACCACATGCATTAAGATCTATGATGGTATCAAAACAGCTGTAAGTGTGTGATTCACTTCTGTCCCATTTGCCCGTTTCCATCTTTTCAGAAACTCTTCTTTCTCCCCTCTTTTGAGTAAGGTAATAGCCTAAAGAACATCCTGTTCGTTATTGTTTGTTAGTTCACAATAATGTTATGATTTGACTTAGGTTTCTAAGAGTCCTATTACAAGCCATTGCTTGTACATTGTGCAACCACATTCACCCCAGCTGACTCTAAGCCAAGGATGGGTGATAACCCAACAAGAATGAAGAAATGCCCCAGAGACAGTGATTCAGACACAGGTTTATTGGTGTAACTTAAGTACAGAAGATCCAGGAACAGCCCACTGCGCAAAGCATCCACTGCTGGAATCTACACACAGTTAGCTCTTACAGTGTAGTGACTAGACTAGCAACTCTCTGTAACCTCTCCTTCCTTTCATGACCAACATTCCAAGTAGATCAATGCCTGCCATCTGTGCATTCTTCCTTACAAAGGAGATTCTCCAGGTTGTGCATCCCTTCAGCCCCTGACCTTGACTACTGTATATGTTTTTCTACATATCCTGCTTGATGGGCATATAGACAGAAGACAGAATCTCTACATTGTTAAGACAGTGATTAACAGGGATATTCAGTGTGTGCTTGCAAAACCAACCTTTCAGCACATTCCATACATACCTGAAGCCTATTTTATTTCTATGTAGTATTTCACTGAATAAATATGCCATACTTCATCTACTCTTTTGGAAATGATCATTTATTGTTTTCAATTATTATTTTTTATAAAAAAAGCACACATGCACACTCACAGATGAAGGTTGCTATAGTCTTTCTTGTTCCCATGTCCATACATAAGAGCACTCTAACATATATACTTAGGAGTGAGAATGTTAGGACCACATAGATGTGACTATGCAGTGTTGCAAAAAAAAATGTCATTTTCCAAAATGGTTGACACACAACTTCTAGTAGTTTAAGTGAATTATTATTTTTTTAATTTAAGCTTTTTTTTATTTAAAATATAATGTAACCCCACCACCCTCTCCCAAACCCTCCCCCCCACCCCCCTCAGTTTGTTTTATGACATTAGAGTCTATTTTGGTTTGTCTCCCTCCCGATCCCATCTTGTTTCATTTTTTCTTTTCCTACCACCTTAACCCCCACCCCCATTGCATCTCCACTTCCTCATATCAGGGAGATCATGTGATAGTTGTCCTTCTCCAGTTGACTTATTTCGCTAAGCATAATACCCTCTAGTTCCATCCATGTCGTCGCAAATGGTAAGATTTCATTTCTTTTGATGGCTGCATAGTATTCCATTGTATATATATGCCATATCTTCTTTATCCATTCATCTGTTGATGGACATCTAGGTTCTTTCCATAACTTGGCTATTGTGGACATTCCTGCTATAAACATTCGGGTACACGTGCCCTTTTGGATCACTACGTTTGTATCTTTAGGGTAAATACCCAGTAGTGCAATCGCTGGGTCATAAGGTAGCTCTATTTTCAATTTTTGGAGGAACCTCCATGCTGTTTTCCAGAGTGGTTGCACCAGCTTACATTCCCACCAACAGTGTGGGAGGGTTCCCCTTTCACCACATCCTCACCAGCATCTGTCATTTCCTGACTTGTTCATTTTAGCCATTCTGACTGGTGTGAGGTGGTATCTCATTGTGGTTTTGATTTGTATTTCCCTGATGCCCAGTGATGTGGAGCACTTTTTCATGTGTCTGTTGGCCATCTGGATGTCTTCTTTGCAGAAATGTCTGTTCATGTCCTCTGCCCATTTCTTGATTGGATTATTTGTTTTTGGGTGTCCAGTTTGCTAAGCTCTTTGTAGATTTTGGATACTAGCCCTTTATCTGATATGTCATTTGCAAATATCTTCTCCCATTCTGTCAGTTGTCTTTTGGTTTTGTTGATTGTTTCCTTTGCTGTGCAAAAGCTTTTGATCTTGATGAAGTCCCAATAGTTCATTTTTGCCCTTGCTTCCCTTGCCTTTGGCATTGTTCCTAGGAAGAAGTTGCTGCGGCTGAGGTGAAAGAGGTTGCTGCCTGTGTTGTCCTCAAGGATTTTGATGGATTCCTTTCTCACATTGAGGTCCTTCATCCATTTTGAGTCTATTTTCATGTGTGGTGTAAGGAAATGGTCCAATTTCATTTTTCAGCATGTGGCTATCCAATTTTCCCAACACCATTTGTTGAAGAGGCTGTCTTTTTTCCATTAGATATTCTTCCCTGCTTTGTCGAAGATTAGTTGACCATAGAGTTGAGGGTCTATTTCTGGGCTCTCTATTCTGTTCCATTGATCTATGTGTCTGTTTTTGTGCCTGTACCATACTGTCTTGATGATGACAGCTTTGTAAGAGAGCTTGAAGTCTGGAATTGTGATGCCACCAACTTTGGCTTCCTTTTACAATATTCCTTTGGATATTCGAGGGCTTTTCTGGTTCCACATAAATTATAGGATAATTTGTTCCATTTCTCTGAAAAAATTGGATGGGATTTTGATAGGCATTGCATTAAATGTGTAGATAGCTTTAGGTAGCATAGACATTTTCACAATATTTATTCTTCCAATCCATGAGCATGGAACATTTTTCCAGTTCTTTGTGTCTTCCTCAATTTCTTTCATGAGTACTTTATAGTTCTCTGAGTATAGATTCTTTGCCTCTTTGGTGAGGTTTATTCCTAGGTATCTTATGGTTTTGGGTGTAATTGTAAATGGGATTGACTCCTTAATTTCTCTTTCTTCGGTCTTGTTGGTGTAAAGAAATGCAACTGATCTCTGTGCATTGATTTTATATCCTGACACTTTACTGAATTCCTGTACAAGCTCTAGCAGTTTTGGAGTGGAGCCTTTTGGGTTTTCCACATATAGTATCATATCATCTGCAAAGAGCGATAGTTTGACTTCTTCTTTGCCAATTTGGATGCCTTTAATTTCTTTTTGTTGTCTGATTGCTGAGGCTAGGACTTCTAGTACTATGTTGAATAGCAGTGGTGATAGTGGACATCCCTGCCGTGTTCCTGACCTTAACGGAAAAGCTCTCAGTTTTTCTCCATTGAGAATGATACTTGCAGTGGGTTTTTTATAGATGGCTTTGATAATATTGAGGTGTGTGCCTTCTATCCCTACACTTTGAAGAGTTTTGATTAGGAAGGGATGTTGCACTTTGTCAAATGCTTTTTCAGCATCTATTGAGAGTATCGTATGGTTCTTGTTCTTTTTTGTCAATGTATTGTATCACATTGATTGATTTGCGGATGTTGAACCAACCCTGCTGCCCTGGAATAAATCCCACTTGGTCGTGGTGAATAATCTTTTTAATGTACTGTTGGATCCTATTGGCGAGCATTTTGGTGAAAATTTCCGCATCTGTGTTCATCAAGGATATTGGTCTGTAATTCTCTTTTTTGATGGGATCCTTGTCTGGTTTGGGGATCAAGGTGATGCTGGCCTCATAAAATCAGTTTGGAAGTTTTCCTTCCATTTCTATTTTTTGGAACAGTTTCAGGAGAATAGGAATTAATTCTTCTTTAAATGTTTGGTAGAATTCCCCTGGGAAGCCATCTGGCCCTGGGCCTTTGTTTGTTTGGAGGTTTTTGATGACTGTTTCAATCTCCTTACTGGTTATGGGCCTATTCAGGTTTTCTATTTCTTCCTGGTTCAGTTTTGGCTGTTTATATGTCTCTAGGAAAGCATCCATTTCTTCCAGATTGTCAAATTTGTTGGCATAGAGTTACTAATAGTATGTTCTCATGATTGTTTGTATTTCTTTGGTGTTGGTTGTGATCTCTCCTCTTTCATTCATGATTTTATTTATTTGGGTCCTTTCTCTTTTCTTTTGGATAAGTCTGGCCAGGGGTTTATCAATCTTATTAATTCTTTCAAAGAACCAGCTCCTAGTTTCATTGATTTGTTCTATTGTTTTTTTGGTTTCTATTTCATTGATTTCTGCTTTGATCTTTATTATTTCTCTTCTCCTGCTGAGTTTAGGCTTCCTTTGTTGTTCTTTCTTGAGCTCCTTTAGGTGTAGTGTTAGGTTGTGTATTTGAGACCTTTCCTGTTTCTTGAGATAGACTTGTATCGCTATATATTTTCCTCTCAGGACTGCCTTTGCTGCGTCCCACAGATTTTGGACCATTGTGTTTTCATTATCATTTGTTTCCATGGTTTTTCTCAATTCTTCTATAATTTCCTGGTTGACCCATTCATTCTTTAGAAGGATGCTGTTGAGTCTCCATGTATTTGTGCTCTTTCCACATTTCCTCTTGTGATTGAGTTCTAGCTTCAGAGCATTGTGGTCTGGAAATATGCAGGGAATAATCCCAATTTTTTGATACCTGTTGAGACCCAGGATGTGATCTATTCTGGAGAATGTTCCATGGGCACTAGAGAAGAATGTGTATTCTGTTGCTTTGGGATGGAATGTTCTCAATATATCTGTGATGTCCATCTGGTCCAGTGTGTCATTTAAGACCTTTATTTGCTTATTGATCTTTTGCTTGGATGATCTGTCCATTTCAGTGAGGGGTGTGTTAAAGTCTCCAACTATTATTGTATTCTTGTCAATGTGTTTCTTTGATTTTGTTATTAATTGGTTTATATAGTTGGCTGCTCCCATGTTAGGGGCATATATATTTAAAATTGTTAGATCTTCTTGTTGGACAGACCCTTTGAGTATGATATAGTGTCCTTCCTCATCCCTTATTATAGTCTTTGGCTTAAAATCTAATTGATCTGATATAAGGATTGACACACAGCTTTCTTCTGATGTCCATTAGCATGGTAAATTGTTTTCCACCCCCTCACTTTCAATCTGGAGGTGTCTTCAGGTCTAAAATGAGTTGCTTGTAGGCAACATATGGATGGGTTTTGTTTTTTTACCCATTCTGAAACCCTGTGTCTTTTGATTGGGGCATTTGGCCCATTTACATTCAGGGTAACTATTGAGAGATATGAATTTAGTGCCATTGTATTTCCTGTAAGGTGATTGTTACTGTATATTGTCCCTGTTCCTTTCAGATAATATGTTTAGGGTCTCTCTTTGCTTAGAGGACCCCTTTCAATATTTCCTGTAGAGCTGGTTTGGTGTTTACAAATTCTTTTAGTTTTTGTTTGTCCTGGAAGCTTTTAATCTCTCCTTCTATTTTCAATGATAACCTAGCTGGATAAAGTATTCTTGGCTGCATGTTTTTCTCATTTAGTGCTCTGAATATATCATGCAGTTCTTTCTGGCCTGCCAGGTCTCTGTGGATAAGTCTGCTGCCATTCTAATATTTTTACCATTGTATGTTACAGACTTCTTGTCCCATGCTGCTTTCAGGATTTTCTCTTTGTCGCCAAGACTTGTAAATTTTACTATTAGATGGTGGGGTGTGTACCAATTCCTATTGATTTTGAGGGGTGTTCTCTGCACCTCCTGGATTTTGATGCTTGTTCCCCTTGCTATATTAGGGAAATTCTCTACAATAATCCTCTCCAGTATACCTTCTGCTCCTATTTCTCTTTCTTCTTCTTCTGGAATCCTAATTATTCTAGTGTTGTTTCGTCTTATGGCATTACTTATCTCTCAAATTCTCCCCTCGTGGTCCAGTAGTTGTTTTTCTCTCTTTTGCTCAGCTTCTTTATTCTCTGTCATTTGGTCTTCTATATCACTAATTCTTTCTTCTGCCTCATTTGTCCTAGCAGTAAGAGCCTCCATTTTTTATTGCACCTCATTAATAGCTTTTTTTTATTTCAACTTGATTCGACTTTAGTTATTTTATTTCTCCAGAAAGGGTTTTTATTTCTCCTGACAGGGTTTCTCTAATATCTTCCATGCCTTTTTCGAGCCCGGCTAGAACCTTGAGAATCGTCGTCCTGAATTCCAGATCCGACGTATTACCAATGTCTGTATTGATTAGGTCCCTAGCCTTCGGTCCTGCCTCCTGTTCTTTTTTTTGTGGTAAATTTTTCCGCCTTGCCATTTTGTCCAGATAAGAATCCGCTGTTCTCCTTGTTATGTGAACTTGGTCTTGGCTGGATTTCTTGTTGATCTTCTGGGGGAGGGGCCTGTTGTAATGATTCTCAAGTGTCTCTGCCCCAGGCGGAATTGCACCGCCCTTACCAGGGGCCAAGCTAAGTAATCCTCTCAGGTTCGCTTTCAGGAGCTTTTGTTCCCTGAACACTTTCCGTAGAGTTCCGGAGGATGGGAATGAAAATGGCGGCCTCCCAATCTCTGGCTCAGAGGAGCCGAGAGCTAGAGGTCCCAGTCTTCAGTGCGCCTTCAGAGAAAGGCGTTTAATCACTCCCGTCCCCCCAGCCTCCAGCCGTGCTTGGAGAAAATCGTGCAAAATCAGTCCCATCTCACTGGCTTCTTGGAGCGCTCTGAGCTCACCCAGCCTGTGACCAAGCATCTCTGTCTCTGGCAGAGTCCCACCTGGGGTCTCTGAACCCAGTAGATCCCTGAGCTCTCCCGGGTTGGAGTCTCCCCGGATCTTTTGGGGACCCCTCGCACAGAGCACCGGCCCGTGTCACAGACCACGGCTCTAGGAAACCTCGGGTCTGTCTCCGCAGCCGGCTTCCCCAATCTAATACCTGTGCGCTCCGTGACACTCAGACACCCCCGATCCTTATCTGACCCCGGGGGTACCTGAGTCCACGCTGTCCCCATGAGGTCTTCACCCCAGTTTAGCCTCTGGAGTGATGTCCCTCCATGGAGCAGACTTTTAAAAGTCCTGATTTTGTGCTCTGCCTTTTGCCTGGAGCCGGCCCCTCCCCCTGGGGTCTACCTTCCCATCGCGTTGGATTCACTTCTCCGTTGGTCCTACCTTTTAGAAAGTGGTCGATTTTCTGTTTCTTGAATTGTTGTTTTTCTTCTCTTTGATCTCCTGTTGGATTCGTAGGTGTTCGGAATGGTTTGATAGGCTATCTAGCTGATCTCCTGCTGCCTAATGTCATCTCAGCCTGCTACTTCTCCGCCATCTTGACTCCTCCCCCATGTGAATTATTTTTAACAGGCATCCTTTTCTGTACTTGGTGTTGCTAGATTTTATAATTGTTAGTAATCTGGTGGATATTAAATTATGTCTAATTGTGATCTTAATTCAATTTCTCTGATTATTAATCAGGATAAGCATATTTTCTTAAGTCTGTGAGCCCTTCACATTTCCCCTTCTGTGAAATACTTGCTAACTGCTTATTTTTTAATTGGATTATTTGCATATTTTGTATTGAGTTATTCAAATGTCAGAGACAAAAAGATCATCATTGTACATGTATTTTGCCAATTCATTGCTTACATTTTTAATTACCTTATGGTGATTTATCTAACTGATATCCTAAATCACAATCTTTCTGTTTATGACCAGCATTTCTATGTCTTGTTTTAAATATGTTTCTCTACTCAGCAAACATAGTTTCCTATACTGACTTTAAAAATGTCGAAGTCTGGTGTTTAAATTTTAAATCTTAACCCACCAGAATTAATTTTATGTGTAGTATAAGATTGTGATTCAGTTAATTTTTCCATGTGGATAACTAGACCATTTATTGAATAGCCATTCTTCAATGAAGAATGGAGAAGTGATGGCTTCTCCATCACTTGATGTCTCCTTATCATTTATGGGTCTAAGTCTGATTTCTCTTTCTGTTCCATTTGCCAATTCCTATGTCTATATTATATTAATGCAACCTTGTATGTCTTAATACATGGTAGCTGGGCTCTAATACCTTATTCTTGGACTTTGCTCCACTACACAAATTTTAGAATCAGTTTGTCAATTCACTTGCAAAAATGATAGTGTTAATTTAGAAGTATGAAAATTTGTGGATAAATTTGAAGAGAGTGGACATATTGATGATATGGATCATTTTATCAAAGGGTGTAATATGTTTTCTCAGTTATTTAAGGTTTCCTTATTATTGTTTATTGTTCAATAAAGTAATGCGGTTATCTGTTTCTTTGGTACATATCTTCTTAAGTTTGTTTCTCATTACTGCATAGTTTTGTTGCTATTGTAAATAATATCTTAAAAATCATCTTTCCCAAATCTTATTACTGGTAAACAGAAATACAGGTTATTTTTTACTATTATATATAGTTACCCTGCTGAAATTTTAATAATTGGTCTGTAAATTATTTCAACTTTTCTGTTTTAAGAAATGTATTAGCTAGGGGCTCCTGGTGACTCAGTGGACTAAGCCTCTGCCTTCAGTCATGGTCTCAGGATCCTGGGATCGAGCCCCACATTGGGCTCTCTGCTTGTCTGGGAGCCTGCTTCCCCCTCTCTCTCTTCCTGCCTTTCTGCATGCTTGTGATCTCTCTCTCTGTCAAATAAATAAATAACATATTTTTTTTTAAAGTATCAGCTACCGAAGATCAAAAGTTTTAGGATTTCTGCTTGTGTGTTTTGTTATTAAGCCATGTTTAACTTTCTATTTAGCCCACTTATTGTATTTTGGATTGTGTATGTTTTCTTTTTCTTTTTATTTTGTTAAATCTGCATTACTATTTGAAGCAACTGTTGCTTATCACTATGTTAATGTCATAAACTGTTTTTTAAAATGTGTCTAATAACCCCAATATCTGAAGGCTTTTGGATTTTATGACACTGACTTTAATTCTTACTGTTGACTCCTATTCATGGTGGTTTATTTCCTTTAGATCTGATTATTCCATTTTCCATCTCATATTTCCTCAATATTAATCTGCAGGAATCCTGAGTAGCTAAATAATTGAGTCTAGACTCTGTGGGGCACTTGGAAATCAGTAAATGAAACTGACCTGAGGTCACTGTGATCACTTTCCTTGGGCCTCAGGCTTCCAGCCTTAATCCCCTTATCTCTGGCCTAATGCTTACTTACCAAATCGCACTGCTGACACAAACATTTGGCCTTAGTGTTTCTCTGTGTCTTGCAGTTTGCATCAAGGCTCATTTTTCCAATGTCATGTTCTCATAATTTGTTCTGATCTGTTTGTTTTATCTATACAGATTTCCCTTACCTCAAATCCTTTAAAAATTATTTTACATAGGGGTGCCTGAGTGGCTCAGTGGGTTAAAGCCTCTGCCATCGGCTCTGGTCATGGTCCCGGGGTCCTGGGATCAAGCAACGAGTCCCTGGGATCCAGCCCCGCATCGGGCTCTCTGCTCAGCGGGGAGCCTGCTTCTCCCTCTCTCTTTCTGCCTGCCTCTCTGCCTACTTGTGATCTCTATCTGTCAAATAAATAAATAAAAAATTTTTAAAAAATTATTTTACATAGAACCTAGGGTTCCAGCAGAATGGATATCTTAGATGAAATGGACAAGTTCCTATAAACACA
>ML111923.1:21402-38119 GCA_003697995.1 Taxidea taxus jeffersonii | reverse complement strand
CAGGGGCACCTGGGTGGCTCAGTAGGTTAAAGCCTCTGCCTTTGGCTCAGGTCATGATCTCAGGGTCCTGGGATCGAGCCCCACGTTGGGCTCTCTGCTCAGCGGGGAGCCTGCTTCCCTTTCTCTCTCTCTCTGCCTGCCTCTCTGCCTACTTGTGATCTCTCTCTGTCAAATAAATAAATAAAATCTTAAAAAAAAATAGATTGGCCCATCATTTTTAGTCTACGCTTATAAATAGTGAAAGCTTACAGCTCAACTTTGTGTATCTCTGGATTGGTATTTCCCCAACTTTTTCCCTTGGATATTCGTAGATGCTGTGAAAAAAGTGTTCCACAACCAAATGAACTTGGGACGTTGGTTATTACAAGGACTTGATGCAGGACTTCTCAGAGCCTTTGATGAGCTAAATGTGTTGTGATTCTCCAGGAGGTGATACAGTGCTCCGCAAAGTTAATTCATTGATGACAGAAAGAAAAGTTTTCATCAGTGGAACATGCAGGCTGAGCCAGGCTACAGCAGGTGGAAACATGGAAGGTGTAAACAAGCCTATATCTTCACAGGAGAAACTGGCTATCACCTAAGAAATGAAATTAAGCGCCGTGGTTTTAAAAAAAAAATCCAAAGTGTTTGAAAGCACACTGCTGGAACACTTGATCAGTCAGAGAAATGCTGGACAATCAGGTTAGAGGGAGTTCCTTGTCAAAGCTTCCACCTGAATTAGGGAGGAGATAAGGAGAAGCAGGGTGGGACTTTCCAGGCCAAGGACTTTTGCACCTGCAGAGGCCTGGGGGCAAGTGAGAGCACCCTGCTTTCAAAAAAGTGGCAAGAACAGTAAGGCTGGTACAATACCTCTGGAGGGCTGAAGGCAAGAGGTGGGCTAGCATTGCAAAAAGCCTCATAAACCACATTACAGTTTGGTCTTTTCCCTAAGAGGTAAAAAGAAATGTGAAAGAGATTTAAGCAAAGTAGTTACTTGGTCAAATTTTAGTTTTACAAAGTCTTTAGCTGGTCTGAGATAGCTATGATGATTATTTGTCATTCTACAACAAAGAGCTGATTCCCTCCTGGGGGACTCCATTCACAGGAAGACCTTTACCTACCACCAAATCTCTAGCCCATAATGGCCCTATAATTATACCCCTGGAGCTTTATAACCATTCCTGGAAAGGTCTTTCTTAAGGTTGTCTGGGGTCTTAGGAATACAATGATAAAGTCAGGCTGGCCCATTCTGGGTACATAAGAGGTGGGGGAAGGAAGGAACCTGTGGAGCTGAGAAGGCACCTTACTGCCCACAGCCCACAGCCTTCTCAGTGACAATGACCATGGCAGTGGAGCTGGGGGGCTGAGGGGCCTGGTAAAAGAGTCCAGGCCAGCAGGTCAGCTTCCCTGAGGTTGCCGTGTGGGACTGTGCCTCCTAGAGATGACCCCCACTCACTCCTACTCCGTTTTTAAAAAAATTATTAACATATAATGTATTATTTGCCCCAGGAATACAGGTCTGTGGATTCAGGCTTACACATTTCAGAGCACACACCATACCCTGGTTTCTCTTCAGATCCCATAAATCTTTTGCCTTCTACTATATTTTAAGAAAAGTAGGAAGCAAGTAATGGGAGAGAGAGCACACCAGTGCTCTCCGTTCTGTCAGGAATCCTGTGAAAAAGACAACAAGTCCTGAAAATCAGGACTTCAAACCTGAAATTCATGCTTATCCTCATATCTTTAGGGGTCCATGAACATACTGAGATTATGCCTATGTATATTTTTTTAGGGATTGTGACTCCATAGCTCTCATTTCATTTTTAAAGATGTCAGTGATTCAAAAAGCTTAAGAACTACTGCCCTACATGTTTCAAAGGGAGCAGGGAGGTAGATGCCAAGGCCGCAGAGAAATACCTACATGTGGTTCCCATAAAAAGAGGCAGTGGTGCACCCCATTTTGGAAACCTCTCCAGGGCTCTGGTGCTCAGGATTCCTTTCCTTCTGCAGCCAGAAGGGGGCGCTGTGGATGAGTCTGGGGTGGATGTGCACCTCTCTGAGGGCCCCTCCCAAACCAGGGGCTCCTGAAGCAGCAGAGCCTCAAGGACAAAGCCTTCTTGCTAAGAACAGAACAGGTACAAATTTCCTGAGTTATAGGCGAAGGTTCTAGGGATGCTGAGGAAACCCCGTCTGGCCCCTGTCCCAGCCTTGAGGGGGAACACGAGGGCAGAATTATTCCCTGCACTTGCAACACATGAATGAAATCAGCTTTTTGCTGACAGCTGCCAGTTTTTTCTGAGAGCACCCCCTCATCTGCTGAGAACTTCACCCAATCCTCCTCCACTCATGTCCCTGCCTAGAATAATCTGAAGAAGATGCAGAGAAGGAACACCACCAGGTCCATCAGGCCAAGACCAGAAGGGAGGCTGAGAAACCCAATCTAATAAATGGAAGGACCACTAAGGAGAAGAAAAGGGGGCCCCAAGTAGAGAGATCCACCAGAAAGCAAGCTGCAAAGGGAGAACACTGAGATCTAGGGTCTTTTAATAACGGGCCCAAAGCCACATCGTAGCAGAGCTGGAACGAGAGGCCAGCTCCCCGTTTCCCAGCATGGTCTGGCCACCCCTTCACAACACCAACATTCACACCTGCAGGAGAGAGGGCAGGAGGGAGATCTGTCTGGGGAGAAGAGGGTTCTGTTCCACCTTGCAGGGTCATTATGGTTCCTGGACAGGGTAGACAGCAAGATGCCCTCGGGTCACTCCCCATGATAAGGCTCCTCAGTGCCAGCGTGGTCAGTTCCTCTTCTCAGAAAGATTCGAACCCTTCACTGGTGTCTGCCATATAGCCAGGAGATAGGGTGCTTATCTGACCCAGCAACGTGCCATGTGGACAGACACTGGGTGAGAGAGCCGACAGCTCCCGGAATGTTTACGGTAGGGGACCCCAGCCGTGCTAAGGGGGGTTTTGAGAGCTGGGCGCTGGACAGACATTATTCTAGAGCACTTGGGAGGATTTGGCTCTCTTCACTTCCACAGGAGACTAGGAGGAGTACATTTCTTACTTAAAGGGAAATTTCTTTCTCTTTCCATGAAGAATTATCAAAGTAAAGATGTGAATGAGGACATGTCCTTGCAAGGACTACAACTTATTTTTCCTTAGCACATGAGAAAGCTGTGTGTGGGGATTGAAAGAGCAAAGAGCATGGCCTTCTGCCCAGAGAGCTTTCAGTTCCTTTTCTGTCCCCACCTTGGGGAGCGTGGAGCTCGGTGGTGATGTGACAGTGGGCATCACTTCCTTCACACGTGCTCCAGATCAGAAAAATCATCTCTAGCTTGTCACCTGCTGACGTGAGCACACAGTAGTACTGGTTTCATTTTCCAACCATGTAGGAAAATATCACGACTTACTTAGGACAGAAAACCAGAGAAAGCAGCAGAAGGCAGGATGTATCAAGAGCTACATTTATCCTAATTCTACCTGCAATGTGCATCTCAAGCTTCACTGAGCATAGAAAGAACCTGAGGATCAGCAGATCTGAGTAGGGGCCCGACATTCGGCATTGCCAATAAGCTCCCGAGTGAAGCCGATGCTGCTGATCTTCAGACCATACTCCAAAGGACCTGGAAAAATGTTTGACCTTTCTGGCTGTTAGATGATGGCGCTGAACTTGAACGCTATCTAATACACCTCTTAAATGTAACAATCAAGAGTGAGAGCTTCCACCTAGGTCAGTGGTTCTCTGCCTTGGCTACTCATTGGTATCACAGAGGAGCTTCAAAAAATACCAATAACTGGGTCCCACACCTAGGGATCCTGCTGTAATTGGTCTGGGTCAACCATCAGCAAGTGTAAATGCTCCTAGGGGTTTCTACTGTACAGCCAAGGGGAGAACCCCTGATCTAGCCAAATCAGGTGACCCATTACATCTTTTCATTTAAGTGTTACTTCTCCTTCTACAATCTTTCCTCACATCAAAGCACTATTGATTTAGCCAATCAGATTTTACATTTAATTGTGCAGCAAACCAGTTGTCACTTTTTTTTTTTTCAGAATGGCTAAAATGAACAAGTCAGGAAATGACAGATGCTGGCGAGGATGTGTCACGTTATTTTTAAAGCAAAGGGTTACCCTTCCTTAAACTTTCAATACATGCTGTCCTTAAAATTTTTCTTAGTGATGTAGCAAACTTATTAAAGCTTCCCCCACAGTGTTGTCATGGCTCAGTTTTATTGATTTATAAAATTGCTACAATACTTTAAACAACCAGAATTTTCATAACAAAAATATAGAGTACACCTTTTGGCATTTGGAAGAGAAAAAAGATTACTCACAAAGTAAGTATACATATACTTTAAAATGAAGTTTGTTTTTCCCCTAGGGAAAAAAACCCTATTCTAAGAATGTTTCAAGATTAAAGTGCTTAGTTATATCAATCTAAAGCCATATATGCTATTAGATTATTGAGTTTTATTTAGACTAGCTTTTCTGTCAATTTTGATATTTCCAGTATTTCCAAATTTAACTTCTAAAGTTACAAACTGTTCATTAAATACTCACAAACTCTTACTGCAAGAACCATTATGTGTATTAGGTTATGACGAACCCAAAATAAAAACATTTCAAAGGCAAAAAAATCATGTGCTTATATTTTTAATAGTATTTATACACACAAAAATCTATTTTAAAACAACCATGATATTTTCCAATGCTTGCTTATTTGCATTGAGGTGAAATAATAGTTGGTGTGCAAACGTGAATATTAAATACTATTTAACTAGTTAACTAAAAAAATGAAAAATTAGGACAGCCAATTATACTTAAGATAGTCAATTTATCTAAACTATTAAAAATAAAGCACTGAGTTTTAAGTGTACTCAAGAATTAAAAAGCAAAGGGACACACTAGATGGCTCAGTCAGTTAAGCATCTGCCTTCGGCTCAGGTCATGACCCCAGAATCCTGGGATCAAGTCCTGCATTGGGCTCCTTGCTTAGCAGGGAGCCTGATTCTCCCTCTGCCTGCCTCTCCCTCTGTTTGTGCTCTTTCTCTCTCATAAAATCTTTAAAAAAAAAAAAAAAAAAAAAAAGAATTACAAAGCAAAGATGAATGCTAACAAAATAGCACTTAGTAGTCAATGAATAGTGACTGAACAGATTTTTTTGAGTTGAATAAATACATAAACTATCTTAAATTTAAATGCCCTCTTGAACTCACCACCCTCCCCAAGTGATTCTTTTGTTTTCCAAAACAGTCCACCAAATATGGAGATACTGAGGGGACTCTTTTGGGGGACTCTATATCGCTAATCATTATGGAGAAAAAGTTACAAATATTGAATCATTATGTTAACTATCTGAAACCAATATGTTATATGTCAATTATATCTCAATTATTAAAAAAACTTATATTTTGTTTGAGCCATTAAAAAATAGAGAAAAAGATAAAGTGAATAAGAATATTTAAAAAGGAAAAGCAGAATGGGAAAAGCTCTGATGACTTTGTCTTTGGCTAGATAATATTGGAAAGGTCTTAGAAACATA
Organism: Taxidea taxus jeffersonii; assembly: GCA_003697995.1. Lineage (NCBI taxonomy): Eukaryota > Metazoa > Chordata > Mammalia > Carnivora > Mustelidae > Taxidea > Taxidea taxus. The sequence continues at coordinate 32,598 of ML111923.1, read as the reverse complement.
CTTTTAACATTCAACCATGATTTTTTATAACATAACATACAACCATGATTTCTTCAGAGCTGGCAAAAAGGAAAGGTTGAGATAACATACTGAATTTGAAAACCAGAGGAGGGGGAAATCACATAGTGAGTCTTTTATTTTCTCTAGATCAAGCTAGTAATGAATCTGAACTATTAAAAACCTCATCTAAAACTATATCTACTCCCTTAACCCCTTCATACTCTCCCAAAAGAAAGAAGAAACACCTACAGAAGTTGAATCAGAAATTGACAAACACTATAGTAAAGGAAGTCATGAGTCCTCAAAATATCTGTTAAGAGGCCAAAAACTGGTAGGTCACTGGTACATTTTGCTAGGCTTCATGACTCAAGCCATATTCAAGGACACTGTGTGGCCGACATGGCTTGATTCACAAAAGCAAGAAAGAAGCTTCAATCTACAAATGCCCCCTCTCCCCACCTACCACCAAAACCCATGGCTTCTATTTAAAAAAAAGAAAAAGAAAGAAAGAAACAAACAAACATCAAGGAGAAGGGACAATTCTAAGGAGGGTTGTTACTTACATAAAACAGCAGATGAACTAAAACTCTTCTCTCAAGTGATGACTAAGGGAGATTGAAACACAAAAAGTGACTAACATAAAGCACTGGTAGGCTACTGAATTTCACCAGCTAACCTCAAACTTTTTAAAGTTTTTAGCAAGTATGGCACTGTTTGGGGTCTTTTTTCTAACTGAGCACCACATCAAGTTTGCAAAAGTCTTCAAATTCACAAAGGCACTGCTAATAAGTGAATGGTGTGTGTTCCTTAGACACACATACACACTTGGTCTGAATAGGTGATGGGCTAGTTTTGCTTCCATTAAAAATATATACATATGAAGTAGGGGCAAGATGGCAGAGAAGTAGGAGACCCTGTTTCAACCGGTCCTCTAAAGTGAGCTAAATATCTACCAGAACACTCTGAACACCCATGAAATCAGCCTAGGATCTAGGATTATACACTTCTGGATCTCTACGGGGGCAGAAGACATCAGTGGAGAGGGGCAGCTTGAACTGGATCGTGGTTGATATATTCAGCTATACTTCCCCTCAACCACTTCTCACCAAAATGACTAGGAGGAGGAACACCCAACAAAGGGAAAATTCAGAGACTGTGACCTCTGCCTCAGAACTATTGGACATGGACATAAACAGTATGTCAGAAAGGGAATTCAGGGTAACAATAATCCAGGCAATGGCTAGGTTGGAGAAGACCATTAGTGACAACATAGAATCTCTAAGGGCAGAAGGGAGAGCCAATCTGGCAGAGGTTAAAAATGCTAGCAATGAGATCCAATCTAATCTAAATACTCTAACAGCTAGGGTTACTGAGGCAGAAGACAGAATTAGGGATCTAGGAGACAAACTAATAGAAAAAAAGGATCAGGAGGAAGCCTGGAACAAACAGCTTGGAAGCCATGAAAACAGAATTAGGGAAATAAATGACACCATGAAATGTTCCAAGGTCAGAATTATTGGGATCCCTCAGGGGGCAGAGAAAGACGACTAGAAGATAGAGTTGAACAAATTCTGGATGAAAATTTCCCTAATCTGGGGAATAGAACAAGTGTTCATTTCCTAGAAACAGAAAGGACATCCCCCAAGATCAACAAGTCTAGAAAGACATCTACACGTAATTGTGAAATTTACAAATCATAATTTCAGACAGGAGGTCTTAAGGGCAGCTAGGGGGAAGAGATTCCTTAAGTACAGAAGAAGGACCATCAGAATAATGTCAGACCTGTCCACAGAAACCTGGCAAGCCAGAAAGGGCTGGCAAGACATATTCAGGCACTAAATGAGAAGAACATGCAACCAGCTAAGAATACTTTATCCAGCAAGGCTGACATTCAAAATGGATGGAGAGATAAAGAACTTCCAAGACCTGCAAGGTTTAAAAGAGTATGTGACCAGCAGGCCAGCACCACAAGAAATATTAAGGGGGCTTCTATAAAAGAAAAAATAACCCAAGAGTGACATAGAACAGAAATTTACAGAGACGGTTTATAGAAACAAGGACTTCACAGGCAACATGAAGTCAATAAAAACTTATCTTTCAATAATCAATCTCAATGTGAATGACCTAAATGCTCCCATAAAGTGGTACAGGGCTGCAGACTGGATAAAACAACAGGACTTGTCCATATGCTGTCTACAAGAGACATATTTTGAACCTAAAGATATATCTAGACTGAAAGTGAAGGGATGGAGAACCACCTTTCATTCCAACAGGACTCAAAAGAAAGCTGGGGTAGCAATTCTCACATCAGATAAGTTAGATTTTAAGCTAAAATTGTAGTCAGAGATACAGGATACTACATCATTCTTAAAGGGTCTACCCAACAAGAAGTTCTAACAATTGTAAATATTTATGCCCCCAATTTGGGAGCAGCCAACTACATAAGCCAACTGTTAATCAAAATAATCATATTGATATGAATATGTTAATTGCAGTGGATCTTAACACACCACTCTCAGTAACAGACAGATCATCCAAGCAGAAAATCAATAAAGAAACAAGAACTTTGAATGACACATTGGACCAGATGGACTTCATAGATATATTCAGGACATTCCACCCTAAAACAACAGAATATTCATTCTTCTTGAGTGCACATGGAACTTTCTCCAGAATAGACCACATACTGAGTCACAAATCAGGGCTCAACCGATATCAAAAGACTGAGATTATTCCCTGCATATTCTCAGATCACAATGCTCTGAAACTGGAACTCAACCACAAGACAAAGTTTGGAAGGAATTCAAACACTTGGAAGCTAAAGGCCATCCTGCTCAAGAATGTTTGTATCAAGAAGGAAATCAAAGAAAAACTTAAATAATTCATGGAAACCAATGAGAATAAAGACATATCGGTCCAAAACCTAAGGGATATGGCAAAGGTCATCCTAAGGGGGGAATATAACAAACTAGAAGCTGGTTCTTTGAAAGAATCAATAAGATCAATAAACCACTGGCCAAACTAATCCAAAAGAAAAGAGAGCAGACCCAAATTAATAAAATTATGAATGAAAGGGGAGAGGTCATTACTAACACCAAGGAAATAGAAACCATCATCAGAAATTATTATCAACAGTTATATGCCAATAAATTAAGCAACCTAGAAGAAATGGATGCATTCCTGGAAACCTATGAACTTCTAAGACTGAAACAGGAAGAAATTGACAACCTGAATAGACCAATATCTAATAACGAGATTGAAGCAGTGATCAAAAACTTCCCAAAAAAACAAGAGTCTGGGACCTGACAGATTCCCTGGGGAATTCTACCAAACATTCAAAGAAGAAATAAGAGCTATTCTGCTGAGGCTGTTTCAAAAAATAGAAACAGAAGGAAAACTTCCAGACTCTTTTAAAGAAGCCAGCATTACCCTGATCCCCAAACCAGGCAAAAACCCCATCAAAAAGGAGAATTTTAGACCAATATCCCTGATGAATATGGATGCCAAGATTCTCAACAAGATCCTAGCTAACAGGATCCAACAGTACATTAAAAAATTATCCACCATGGGGGCACCTGGGTGGCTCAGTGGGTTAAAGCCACTGCCTTCGGCTCGGGTCATGATCCCAGAGTCCTGGGATCGAGCCCCACATCGGGCTCTCCGCTCGGCGAGGAGCCTGCTTCCCCCTCTCTCGCTCTGCCTGCCTCTCTGTCTGTTTGTGATCTCTCTCTGTCAAAAAAATAAATAAAATCTTTGAAAAAAAAAATTATCCACCATGACCAGGTGGGATTTATCCCTAGGATGCAAGGGTGGTTCAACATTCACAAATCAATCAATGTGATAGAGCAAATCAATAAGAGAAGAGAGAAAAACCACATGGTCCTCTCAATTGATGCAGAAAAAGCATTTGACAAAATACAGCATCCGTTCCTGATTAAAACTCTTTAAAGTATAGAGACAGAGGGAACATTACTCAACTTCATAAAATCTATGAAAAACCTACAGCAAATAGCATTCTCAAATGGGGAAAAGCTGACAGCCTTCCCTTTGAGATCAGAAACACAACAAGGATGCCTACTCTTGCCGCTATTGTTCAAAACAGTACTAGAAGTCCTAGCAACAGCAATCAGAAAATAGAAAGAAATAAAAGGTATTCAAATTGCCAAGAAGTCAAACTCTCTCTTTGCAGATGACATGATACTTTATGTGGAAAACCCAAAAGACTCCACCCCCAAACTACTAGAACTCATACAGCAATTCAGTAATGTGGCAGGATACAAAATCAATGCACAGAAATCAGTTGCTTTCTTATACACTACCAATGAAAATATAGAAAGGAAAATTAGAGAATCAATTCCATTTACTATAGCACCAAGAACCATAAGATACCTTGGAATAAACTTAACCAAGAAGATAAAGAATCTGGACTCAAGGAACTACAGAACACTCATGAAAGAAATTGAAGAAGACACAAAAAGAGGGAAAAGCATTCCATGCTCATAGATTGGAAGAGTAAACATTGTTAAAATGTCTATACGGCCCAGAGCAATCTATACTCTCAATACCATCCCGATCAAAATTCCACCTGTATTTTTCAAAGAGCTGGAACAAACAATCCTAAAATTTGTATGAAATCAGAAAAGACCCTGAATTGCTAAGGAAATGTTGAAAAAGAAAGACAAAGCTGGGGGTATCGCCTTGCCTGATTTCAAGCTTCACTACAAAACTGTGATCACCAAGAGAGCATGGTATTGGCACAAAAACAGACACATAGACCAGTGGAACAGAGTAGAAGGTCCAGATATGGACCCTCAACTCTATGGTCAAATAATGAAAAAAATACCCAGTAGAAAAAAGACAGTCTCTTCAATAAAATGGTGCTGAGAAAATTGGACAGCTATGTAGAGAAAAATGAAACTCGACCATTCTCTTACACCATACACAAAGATAAACTTGAAATGGATAAAAGACCTCAATGTGAGGCAGGAATCTAAGTCCTAGAGAAGAACATAGGCAGTAACCTCTTTGACATTGGCCACAGCAATTTCTTTAAAGACATGTCTCCAAAGGCAAAGGAACCAAAAGTGAAAATGAACTTCAGGACTTCATCAAGATCAAAAGCTTCTGAACAGCAAAGGAAACAGTCAACAAAACAAAGAGACAAACCACGGAATGGGAAAAGATATTCACAAATGAAACTACAGACAAAGGGCTGATATCCAAGATCTATAAAGAACTCCTCAAACTCAACACACACAAAACAGATAATCACGTTTAAAAATGGGCAGAAGACATGAACAGACACTTCTCCAAAGAAGACATACAAATGGCCAACAGACACATGAAAAAATGCTCACCATCAATAGCCATCAGGGAGATTCAAATCAAAACCACATTGAGATACCACCTTATACCAATTAGAATGGCCAAAATCAACAAGACAGTAAACAACAAGTGTTGGAGAGGATATGGAGAAAGGGGAACCCTCTTACACTGTTGGTGAGAATGCAAGTTGGGGCAGCCACTTTGGAAAACAGCATGGAGAGTCCTTAAGAAATTAAAAATAGAGCCACCCTATGACCCTGCAATTGCACTACTGGATATTTACCCCAAAGATACAGATGGAGTGAAAAGAAGGGCCATCTGTACCCCCATTGTTCATAGCAGCAATGGCCACAGTTGCCAAACTATGGAAAGAACCAAGATGCCCTTCAACAGATGAATGGATAAAGAAGATATGGTCTATATATACAATGGAATATTATGCAGCCATCAGAAAGGATGAATACCCATCTTTTGTATCAACATGGACGGGACTGGAGATTATGCTGAGTGAAATAAGTCAAGCAGAGAGAGTCAATTATCATATGGTTTCATTTACTTGTGGAGCATAAGGAATAACACAGAGGACATCAGGAGAAGGAAAGGAAAAGTGATTGGGGGAAATCGGAGAGGGAGATCAAGCATGAGAGACCGTGGACTCTGAGAAACAGACTGAGGGTTTTGGAAGGGAGGGGGGTAAGGGGATGGGTGAGCCTGCTGGTGGGTATTAAGGAGGGCACATAATGCATGGAGCACTGGGTGTAGTGCATAAACAATGAACCCTGGAACACAGAAAAAAAAATAAAATTAAATTTAAAAAAATAGTAATAAAATATTCCTGAAAAAATAAAATAAAATATATACATATGGTTAAGTTCATGCTGGTGTGATAGTGTAAACTGAAAAGAAATCAATTATGAGCTGTTCAACTTTGTTTATTGTGAGTGCTTAAAAAAAAAATCTAGCAAAGTTATGCAAAGTTGAGCCATAATCACTGCCCTGTATTCTGGATGACAGAATACCCTTGCGCCATTCCCCACACCCTCCCACCAAGCCCATGACAGACATCATTAATCAAGTAGGTTAACTTCTGCTGATATCAGCCTCAAACTCAGAATCCCTGGAAGCTAGAGCTAACTAGTCAGAGTTGGCATGTAAGAAAAAAAAAAAAGGACCGTCTGCCATCCACAGTCACAGTGCTAACCCACAGGTTGTTTATTGCCACACACTTCTCCTGGGCCAACCATTGCAAAACAAGAAAACAAACAAAAAATAACAAGCCAAATACCAGTTGCATGTATTACCTGTACTGTAAGGCCTCACCCAACATGAGGCATCCCAGCAAGGGACTCCAGATCACCTTTTGGGCTGGGTATGCCACCTCTGAAGGTGTGCCGAAACACCCGGATACCCTAGCAACCACAGATACCACAGGAAAGGGCACAGTATAGAAAGTTCCTTTTTAATTCCAGTATAGTCTGATGCGGGTGATAAGACTCAAAAGATATTCACTGTATGCTCATTTACCATGCAAATTTATCAAATAAAGGTTTTAATCACATGGATACGTATACATTCCAAGACACAAATCTGGATGCTTCATACTTGCTGTCCCTGGGCCATACTTTTGATTGTTGCCAAACAAATTAAAAACACAACTCTGTTTTGACTGAGTTGTGGTAACTTCTCCAGCAAACTTGTAGCTCCACTTGTGAAATCAATTGTGAAATTCAATATAAAGCTGTATCTCAACACAATTCCAGGTTCCACTATCGACAACCAAACCGTATGTCCAGGGACACCTGGGTGGCTCAGTTGGTTAAGCAGCTGCCTTCGGCTCAGGTCATGATCCCAGCGTCCTGGGATCGAGTCCCACATCGGGCTCCTTGCTGGGCAGGGATCCTGCTTCTCCCATTGCCTCTGCCTGCCACTCTGTCTGCCTGTGCTCGCTCACTCTCTCTCCCTCTCTCTCTGACAAATAAATAAATAAAATCTTTAAAAAAAAAAAAAAACATATGTCCAGACATACTTGCATACACATCGTGCACACGCAGTTCAAGAAAAGCACTAGAAATTCTACGACTGCCTTTCAAAAGAAAATGGCCTCATTCTAGCTACCCAGAAAAAAGGAGTCAATTCATAGCTTCTTGCAGAGAGGGATTAAAAAGAAAATAAAAGAGCTGAAATGCTGGTCAGGTCGACCACAGCAGAGGCCAGAATTATTCTACCACCACACACCAAAAATGTTTGTGAAAATATATAGAGCTACCTCCCTCTCTCTCTTTTTTTTAAAGATTTTATTTATTTATTTGACAGAGATCCCAAGTAGGCAGAGAGGCAGGCAGAGAGAGAGGAAGGGAAGCAGGCTCCCTGCTAAGAGAGCCCAATGCGGGGCTCAATCCCAGGACCCCAGGATCATGACCTGAGCCGAAGGCGGAGGCTTTAACCTGCTGAGCCACCCAGGCGTCCCAGAGTTACCTCCTTCTTGATTACCAGCTGCACCCTAGAGACCTGCCACCTTGCTGTCGAAGAGCTAATCTGAGCAAGTGCATGTACATCAACATCAAAGTTAGTGCATCAGGAAAAGGGCTGTAAGGGCACACAACAAAGAAGAGTGGCTATTGCAGGGGAAATGGAGGTGTCGAGGAAAAATCTCACTTTCTTCATATTGTCTAAAAGATAATTTAAAAAAGAGAATATATTCAGGTAATGCTTTAAAAAAAATAAAATAAAATAAGAGAAAGGGTGGGAAATAACCAAGCTCTCTCAAAAATTGAAGTCCAGAGTCCTGGGAGAAGATGATGGCACGGAGTGGGGCTGCCAAGTTTCCCTGGAACGCCTCCTCTTCATTCCACGTAACTCGTTAGTCTTTATTCCCAAACTGCTATCATCCAAAATGACAACCTCTACCTGCTAATGCCAAGAGAGGCTGAGAAAGAAAAGTGTGTGTGGGTATAGCTCATGGTGGTTATGACTCCCTTCATGACATTATTCTCTCTCCTTTGTTCTTAACTCTCCCTGTGCTACCAAATCTGGTCATATAGTTTATATTGAGAGTTAAGTGGGTAAAACAGTCTTTGTGACAAATTTTCAAAAGCACAAAGAATATCATCAGCATCCTCCTCTCACTGTGACAGAAGAGAACTAAGGAAGAATTCATTACAGTCATACATTTTATTCATCATTGATATTCTGAATACATCACCCATATAAAACTATTCCTTCCCTGATGTCAAGGGAATTCCTTAATTTGTTAATATCCCTGTACATTAATTCTTTTGTTTTAATCCATCATAATTAATAAAAATATAACCCATCCTGCTATAAATTCTGGCTTTGGTGGGTTATTTATTCAGCAACTAACACTATTCTAGAAGCATATAAACTAAAAATACGAAATAAAATAAACAGATAATCTAAACACTTAGAATTTCAAGATACAGTAACAAAATGTTCATCATGCTGATCAGGCACATGATTGTTAATTCTGGTTCTGCATATTTTGGTCATTTTTCCATGCCTATACTTCAATATCTTTGTTATAAGGGTATAATGAGGTAAAGCAACTGGCCCATATAGTAAGTGTTACAAATGTTTTATTATCAAAGAAACCAACAAAAGACTTTTTTGGGGGAAGCACATTATGGGACAGAAAAGAAAAACTCTATCCTATGAAAATATGCTATATTAGTTACTGCATCTGGAGAAAAGGCAGCATAAGGGCTCCAAAGCTGCAGACCTCAAAGCTTCAGAGATGAAATATCAAAGCAAATAATAAGGGGGCACAATAATATTCACATCTAGGGAAGGGGGAAAGCCAGCAGCAAGCTAGCAGCAGGCACGGTTTTAACCTTGGCCCTGTCTCCGTTTCATCTGTACTACCAAAATGAACCTGATAATTTGCAAAGAGGTTTATTCACACTAAGAAACTGGCCATTCCTTTTGTAGAAAAATTCCTCATGTCTAGTGGCATTAAAATTTACAGCCATTGTCACAATCATGGGACTCTAGTGAGAGAGAATTCAGATCTCCTTATAAATAAAAATCCTTCAAAAAAGAAAAAACCCTCCTCCAAAGTATGCAGCTCACAAGCCATAAAAACAGGAGTGTAAGCACTTAATCCCACTTGACCTCCAAGAGTTAGAATCCAGTGTTATCATATATACAAAGGAAATACTTAAAACTGAGCAAATGCAGACATTCTGATGTATCAATTCACATTTTCTGAAAACTGTACAACCACTCACAAGTTCATAGATCCAGGGATTGGAGACCACCATTTCTCTATTTCTATACCCTACATATTCAAAGAGTATTACATTTACTGGCTGTAGGTAAAATAATAAACAATCATCTCCCTAAGTTTATTTTCCATACTTCATATTTAAATGATCAAAACATAATACCAGGGTGCCTGGGTGGCTCAGTGGGTTAAAGCCTCTGCCTTTGGCTCAGGTCATGATCCCAGGGTTCTGGGATGGAGCCCCACATCAGGCTCTCTGCTCAGCAGGGAAGCTACTTCCCTTCCTCTCTCTCTGCCTGCCTCTCTGCCTACTTGTGATCTCTGTCAAATAAATAAATAAAATCTTTAAAAAAAAAACACAATACCAATAAAGCTTAAAAACACATCAAAATTGTTATTATATACTTCTAAAAACTTACACAGTAATAATTACTGATTGGATTTTTAAGGCTTTCATGTGTCTTAGAGAGATAACCTTTAACACCTGAACATTTCATGTTAAGTCTAGTTAAATGTAGGGTCAATATTATCAAACACTAGATATTCCTATATGTCAAAATTCTTCCTATGATGAAAACATCTTAATCCAAGTCTAAATGGATTATTGCATTAAGCATGATCGTCGTAAAAATAATAACAGTAACAACAATAGTAAACAATAGCTAACACTGACTTAACACCTACTGTGTTAAGTAGTGTTCTCAATGCTCCATATGCACAGACTCTTCTAATCCTCACCAAACCCTATGAGGTAGGTGGTACAACACAATCATACTAATTAAAAATCATTAGAGTGGGGGGACGCCTGGGTGGCTCAGTTGGTTGAGCAACTGCCTTCAGCTCGGGTCATGATCCCAGCATCCTGGGTTGGAGTCCCACATCGGGCTCCTTGCTCAGCAGGGAGCCTGCTTCTCCCTCTGCCTCTGCCTGCCTGTGCTCACTCTCTCTGACAAATAAATTAATTAATTCGTTAATTTAAAAAAATCACTAGAGTGGAAATAATTACAAAATAATACTCAAGAAACTGTATTTTCTACACACTATTTGAATTCAAAGCTAGACTTCCAGTTAAATATGGTAGACTGACCACTTGTATTTATTTTCTCTACCTCCAAACCCCACCAAAAAGACATTAAAGGAATATAAAAGTTATTAATTCATAAAGATAAAAAGAACAGACTACAGAGCCATGAGATTTTAAGAGAGTTTATAAAAATAAAAACCAGGAGGTGTGATAACTAACCTAGCAGAATGGAGGGAGTTAAAGCCTTACTACCCAGGAGAGAGAAGCCAACAAATACATTTTACCAAGTACCTAACAAGTTCAGGACTTGGAAGTACCAGGTGTTACAGAAAAAAAGGGGTGAAGTATAGGGCTGAACATAGGATTAGAAGTCTGTATAATAAGCAACAGACCCAGGGCGCCTGGGTGGCTCAGTGGGTTAAATCCTCTGCCTTCAGCTCGGGTCCTGATCTCAGGGTCCTGGGATCAAGCCCCACATCGGGCTCTCCGCTGAGCGGGGAATCTGCTTCCCCCTCTCTCTGCCTGCCTCTCTACCTACTTGTGATCACTCTCTCTCTGTCAAATGGATAAATGAAATCTTTAAAAAAAAAGCAACAGACCCCAGGTC
>ML111923.1:0-16120 GCA_003697995.1 Taxidea taxus jeffersonii | reverse complement strand
AAAAAGTAAGAAAAGGTAGGAAATAAGCCTTCAGGAAGAAGGATTTGACAACAGTAGCATTTAGTTAAGAGAAAAACTGCATAAAAAAGGCCTAGATGAGGAAATAAACACAATATGTAGGGAGGAGACAAGCCTAAATAGAGCCTTGTGTTGTATTACATGGTAATAATATTCATGAATGGACAAACTGAGTTGAGCCAAAATTTTAAGGGCCCTGAAAGTCTGGAAGAAGCCTTAAATTGTATGATTAATTACTGAAAATATTGACCAGATATACTACGGCAAACAGTGCCACAAAAGCTAGGCTAGCTTATTATTCTACTTATAAAGGCCATCCTCAGATGTAGATAGTGAAATACATAAATATGCAACATTCAAAGATGGGTGCAAAAGATTTCCAAACTAGGATAAAACCCTAAGGCTCCAAGAGTCACTCTTTTTTGGCTACTTGTTAATACTAGTGAAAGTATAAATAGCTACCTCAAAAGAAAACAAACCTCAAATTTCTAATAATTGTTACTACAAATGAAAATAAGATGACTACTTTTTTTTTTAAGTAGGATCCATGCCCAGTGTGGAACTTGAACTCACAACCCTGAGATCAAGAGTTGCACGTTCCACCAACTTAGCCAGCCAGATGCTCAAAGATGACTCCTTTTAAAACATACCAAAATTGGTGTATTAACCAAGGACATCCCCTCCAAACAAAACTAAGAACAAGGCTCCCAAAACATCAAATTCTTTAGCATAAAATGGACAAGACCTCTATATGCAAAACTGTAAAACATTACTGAAATTAAAAACCTAATTAAATATAGGAATATACCATGTTAATAGATCATAAGACTCAGTACTGTCAAGAACAGAATTCTTCCCAAATTGATGCAGAGATTCAATACAATTCCAGTCAAAATTCTAGCAGACATTTGTGGAAATTTACAAGCAGATTCTAATACAAATTAAGGAAATGTAAAAGACCAATAATAGCCAAGACAATCCTGAAAAAGAACAAAGTTAGAAGACTTAGGCTATCAGATATTAGGAAGTATAGAGCTAAAAGAAATTAAGACAGTGTAATACTGGCACAAGGATATAAAGCAGGTCCTTGGAACAAAAGACAATCCAGAAAAAGACCCAGTGTACACAGTCACTCACTTTGTGACAAAGACATTCCTACAGTGCACCAGGTAAAAGCTTGCTATTTTCTATAATTGTAATTCAGTAAACTGAATATCCTTATAAGAAAAAAATGAATCTTAACATCTTAACCCCTGCTGATACCATATATAAAAATAAATTTTAAGTCAATCACAGACCTAATATGGACAAGGTAAAACAATAAGCCTTCAAGAAGAAAAAAGATTTCCTAAAGAGGGCATAAAAAGCTCTAATTTTAAAAACTGAAAAATTGGACTTTATTGAGATTAAGAACTTCAAAAGATACCTTTAATAGAAAGAAAATGCAACCTACAGGAGGGAGTCAAGATGGCAGAGAAGTAGCAGGCTGAGACGATATCAGGCAGCAGATCAGCTACATAGCCTATCAAACCATTCCGAACACCTACGAATCCAACAGGAGATCGAAAAAAAGAAAAACAACAATTCTACAAACAGAAAATCGACCACTTTCTAAAAGGTAGGACCAGCAGAGAAGTGAATCCAACGCGATGGGAACACAGACCCCAGGGGGAGGGGCCGGCTCCCGGCAAGCGGCGGAACAACGGAGCACAAAATCAGGACTTTTAAAAGTCTGCTCCATGGAGGGACATCGCTCCAGAGGCTAAACTGGGGTGAAGTCCTCACGGGGACAGTGTGGACTCAGGTCCCGCGGGGTCACAGAAGGATCGGGGGTGTCTGAGTGTCGCAGAGCTCACAGGTATTAGAGCGGGGAACCCAGCTGCGGAGACAGAGCCGAGGAGTGAGCTCTCAGGGTGTCCTAGAGCCGCGGTCTGTGACACGGGCCAGTGCTCTGTGCGAGGGGTCCCCACAAGATCCGGGGAGACTCCGACCTGAGAGAGCTCAGGGATCTACGGGGTTCGGAAACTCCAGGTGGGACTCTGCCAGAGACAGAGACGCTTGGTCACAGGCTGGGTGAGCTCGGAGCGCTCCCAGAAGCCAGTGAGACGGGACTGATTACGCACGATTTTCTCCAAGCGCGGCCAGAGGCTGGGGAGACAGGAGTGATTAAGCGCTTTTCTCTGAAGGCGTACTGAAGACTGGGGCCCCTAGCTCTCGGCTCCTCCGAACCAAAGATTGGGAGGCTGCTATTTTCATTCCCGTCATCCGGAACTCTACTGAAAGCGTTCAGGGAACAAAAGCCCCAAAAGTGAACCTGAGAGGATTACTTAGCCCGCCCCCGGTAAGGGCCAGTAAGGGCGGTGCAATTCCACCTGGGGCAGAGACACTTGAGAATCACTACAACAGGCCCCTCCCCCAGAAGATCAACAAGAAATCCAGCCAAGACCAAGTTCACTTAACAAGGAGAACAGCGGATTCTTATCTGGACAAAATGACAAGGCGGAAAAACTCACCACAAAAAAAAGAACAGGAAGCAAGACTGAAGGCTAGAGACCTAATCAATACAGACATTGGTAATATGTCAGATCTGGAATTCAGGACGACGATTCTCAAGGTTCTAGCCGGGCTCGAAAAAGGCATGGAAGATATTAGAGAAACCCTGTCAGGAGAAATAAAAACCCTTTCTGGAGAAATAAAAGAACTAAAGTCTAATGAAGTTGAAATAAAAAAAGCTATTAATGAGGTGCAATCAAAAATGGAGGCTCTTACTGCTAGGATAAATGAGGCAGAAGACAGAATTAGTGATATAGAAGACCAAATGGCAGGGAATAAAGAAGCAGACCAAAAGAGAGACAATCAACTACTGGACCACGAGGGGAGAATTCGAGAGATAAGTGATGCCATAAGACGAAACAACATTAGAATAATTGGGATTCCAGAAGAAGAAGAAAGAGAAATAGGAGCAGAAGGTATACTGGAGAGGATTATTGTAGAAAATTTCCCTAATATAGCAAGGGGAACAAGCATCAAAATCCAGGAGGTGCAGAGAACACCCCTCAAAATCAATAGGAATCGGTCCACACCCCGCCATCTAATAGTAAAATTTACAAGTCTTAGCGACAAAGAGAAAATCCTGAAAGCAGCACGGGAAAAGAAGTCTGTAACATACAATGGTAAAAATATTAGATTGGCAGCAGACTTATCCATAGAGGCCTGGCAGGCCAGAAAGAACTGGCATGATATATTCAGAGCACTAAACGAGAAAAACATGCAGCCAAGAATACTTTATCCAGCTAGGTTATCATTGAAAATAGAAGGAGAGATAAAAACCTTCCAGGACAAACAAAAACTGAAAGAATTTGTAAACACCAAACCAGCTCTACAGGAAATATTGAAAGGGGTCCTCTAAGCAAAGAGAGACCCTAAAAGTATTATCAGGAAGGAACAGAGACAATATACAGTAACAATCACCTTACAGGCAATACAATGGCACTAAATTCATATCTGTCAATAGTTACCCTGAACGTAAATGGGCTAAATGGCCCAATCAAAAGACACAGGGTTTCAGAATGGATAAGAAAACAAAACCCATCAATATGCTGCCTACAAGAAACTCATTTTAGACCTGAAGACACCTCCAGATTGAAAGTGAGGGGGTGGAGAACAATTTACCATGCTAATGGACCTCAGAAGAAAGCTGGGGTGGCAATCCTTATATCAGATCAATTAGATTTTAAGCCAAAGACTATAATAAGAGATGAGGAAGGACACTATATCATACTGAAAGGGTCTGTCCAACAAGAAGATCTAACAATTTTAAATATCTATGCCCCTAACATGGGAGCAGCCAACTACATAAACCAATTAATAACAAAATCAAAGAAACACATTGACAAGAATACAATAATAGTAGGACACTTTAACACACCCCTCACTGAAATGGACAGATTATCCAAGCAAAAGATCAACAAGGAAATAAAGGTCTTAAATGACACACTGGACCAGATGGACATCACAGATATATTCAGAACATTCCATCCCAAAGCAACAGAATACACATTCTTCTCTAGTGCCCATGGAACATTCTCCAGAATAGATCACATCCTGGGTCATAAATCAGGTCTCAACAGGTATCAAAAGATTGGGATCATTCCCTGCATATTTTCAGACCACAATGCTCTGAAGCTAGAACTCAATCACAAGAGGAAATGTGGAAAGAGCACAAATACATGGAGACTCAACAGCATCCTTCTAAAAAATGAATGGGTCAACCAGGAAATTAAAGAAGAATTGAAAAAAACCATGGAAACAAATGATAATGAAAACACAACGGTCCAAAATCTGTGGGACACAGCAAAGGCAGTCCTGAGAGGAAAATATATAGCGATACAAGCCTATCTCAAGAAACAGGAAAGGTCTCAAATACACAACCTAACCCTACACCTAAAGGAGCTCGAGAAAGAACAACAAAGAAAGCCTAAACCCAGCAGGAGAAGAGAAATAATAAAGATCAAAGCAGAAATCAATGAAATAGAAACCAAAAAAAACAATAGAACAAATCAACAAAACTAGGAGCTGGTTCTTTGAAAGAATTAATAAGATTGATAAACCCCTGGCCAGACTTATCCAAAAAAAAAGAGAAAGGACCCAAATAAATAAAATCATGAATGAAAGAGGAGAGATCACAACCAACACCAAAGAAATACAAACAATCATAAGAACATCTTATGAGCAACTCTATGCCAACAAATTTGACAATCTGGAAGAAATGGATGCTTTCCTAGAGACATATAAACTGCCAAAACTGAACCAGGAAGAAACAGAAAACCTGAATAGGCCCATCACCAGTAAGGAGATTGAAACAGTCATCAAAAATCTCCAAACAAACAAAAGCCCAGGGCCAGATGGCTTCCCAGGGGAATTCTACCAAACATTTAAAGAAGAATTAATTCCTATTCTCCTGAAACTGTTCCAAAAAATAGAAATGGAAGGAAAACTTCCAAACTCATTTTATGAGGCCAGCATCACCTTGATCCCCAAACCAGACAAGGATCCCATCAAAAAAGAGAATTACAGACCAATATCCTTGATGAACACAGATGCGAAAATTCTCACCAAAATACTAGCCAATAGGATCCAACAGTACATTAAAAGGATTATTCACCACGACCAAGTGGGATTTATTCCAGGGCAGCAGGGTTGGTTCAACATCCCCAAATCAATCAATGTGATACAATACATTAACAAAAGAAAGAACAAGAACCATATGATACTCTCAATAGATGCTGAAAAAGCATTTGACAAAGTGCAACATCCCTTCCTAATCAAAACTCTTCAAAGTGTAGGGATAGAAGGCACATACCTCAATATTATCAAAGCCATCTATGAAAAACCCACGGCAAGTATCATTCTCAATGGAGAAAAACTGAGAGCTTTTCCGTTAAGGTCAGGAACACGGCAGGGATGTCCGTTATCACCACTACTATTCAACATAGTACTAGAAGTCCTAGCCTCAGCAATCAGACAACAAAAAGAAATTAAAGGCATCCAAATCGGCAAAGAAGAAGTCAAACTATCGCTCTTTGCAGATGATATGATACTATATGTGGAAAACCCAAAAGGCTCCACTCCAAAACTGCTAGAGCTTGTACAGGAATTCAGTAAAGTGTCAGGATATAAAATCAGTGCACAGAAATCAGTTGCATTTCTTTACACCAACAACAAGACAGAAGAAAGAGAAATTAAGGAGTCAATCCCATTTACAATTACACCCCAAACCATAAGATACCTAGGAATAAACCTAACCAAAGAGGCAAAGAATCTATACTCAGAGAACTATAAAGTACTCATGAAAGAAATTGAGGAAGACACAAAGAAATGGAAAAATGTTCCATGCTCATGGATTGGAAGAATAAATATTGTGAAAATGTCTATGCTACCTAAAGCTATCTACACATTTAATGCAATGCCTGTCAAAATCCCATCCAATTTTTTCAAAGAAATGGAACAAATAATCCTAAAATTTATATGGAACCAGAAAAGACCTTGAATAGCCAAAGGAATATTGAAAAAGAAAGCCAAAGTTGGTGGCATCATAATTCCAGACTTCAAGCTCTACTACAAAGCTGTCATCATCAAGACAGTATGGTACTGGCACAAAAACAGACACATAGATCAATGGAACAGAATAGAGAGCCCAGAAATAGACCCTCAACTCTATGGTCAACTAATCTTCGACAAAGTAGGAAAGAATATCCAATGGAAAAAAGACAGCCTCTTCAACAAATGGTGTTGGGAAAATTGGACAGCCACATGCAGAAAAATGAAATTGGACCATTTCCTTACACCACACACGAAAATAGACTCAAAATGGATGAAGGACCTCAATGTGAGAAAGGAATCCATCAAAATCCTTGAGGAGAACACAGGCAGCAACCTCTTCGACCTCAGCCGCAGCAACTTCTTCCTAGGAACAACGCCAAAGGCAAGGGAAGCAAGGGAAAAAATGAACTATTGGGACTTCCTCAAGATCAAAAGCTTTTGCACAGCAAAGGAAACAGTCAACAAAACCAAAAGACAACTGACAGAGTGGGAAAAGATATTTGCAAATGACATATCATTTGCAAATATCAGATAAAGGGCTAGTATCTAAAATCTACAAAGAGCTTAGCAAACTCAACACCCAAAGAACAAATAATCCAATCAAGAAATGGGCAGAGGACATGAACAGACATTTCTGCAAAGAAGACATCCAGATGGCCAACAGACACATGAAAAAGTGCTCCACATCACTGGGCATCAGGGAAATACCAATCAAAACCACAATGAGATACCACCTCACACCAGTCAGAATGGCTAAAATGAACAAGTCAGTTAATGACAGATGCTGGCGAGGATGTGGAGAAACGGGAGCCCTCCTACACTGTTGGTGTGAATGCAAGCTGGTGCAACCACTCTGGAAAGCAGCATGGAGGTTCCTCAAAAAATTGAAAATAGAGCTACCTTATGACCCAGCAATTGCACTACTGGGTATTTACCCTAAAGATACAAACGTAGTGATCCAAAGGGGCACGTGTACCCGAATGTTTATAGCAGCAATGTCCACAATAGCCAAGTTATGGAAAGAACCTAGATGTCCATCAACAGATGAATGGATAAAGAAGAAGTGGTATATATATATAATGGAATACTATGCAGCCATCAAAAGAAATGAAATCTTACCATTTGCGACGACATGGATGGAACTAGAGCGTATTATGCTTAGCGAAATAAGTCAACTGGAGAAAGACAACTATCACATGATCTCCCTGATATGAGGAAGTGGAGATGCAATGGGGGTGGGATTTAGGTGGTAGGAAAAGAAAAAATGAAACAAGATGGGATCGGGAGGGAGACAAACCAAAAGAGACTCTTAATGTCATAAAACAAACTGAGAGGGGTAGGGGGGGAGAGGGGTTGGGAGAGGGTGGTGGGATTACATTATATGTTTAAATAAAGCTTAAAAAAAAAAAAGAAAATGCAACCTACAAAGTGGAAAAAGATCCTCACAATACAAAGACTCGTTTGGACTATATAAAAAGTTCCTACAAATCAACATGAAAGATAGCCCAATGTAGAAATTAGGCTAAAGAAATTAGGCTAAAGAAATTAGGCCCCCCCCTTTTTTTTTAAAGATTTTTGTTTGTTTATTTATTTATTTATTAGAGAGAGAGAGAGAGAGCACAGGCAGACAGAGAGGCAGGCAGAGGCAGAGGGGGAAGCAGGCTCCCTACTGAGCAAGGAGCCCAATGCAGGACTCGATCCCAGGGCGCTGGGATCATGACCTGAGCCGAAGGCAGCCGCTTAACCAACTGAGCCACCCAGGCGTCCCTAGGCCCCTTTTTTTGAAAAGGGACTCCAAAAGAAGAAAATGTTCAAATGGCTAATTAATATCTGAAAAAAAAAAAAACACCTCATCATCAGTTATTGAAGAAATACAAGTTAAAACCACCATGAGATACCATTATATACACTAGAAATATTCAAAATCTTAAAACTGATAATCAAGTTTTAGAAAGAATGCAAAGCAACTGGATCTCATGCTCTGCTGGTTCAAGAATAAATTGGTACAACCACTTTAATAAACAGTTTGGCATTATCTGTGACAAAGTTTCTCTCCTTGATCGAACTTCGGTTAGGTTCCCTCTGCTTGACTTGGGCTTCCATCTCTGTCCTTAGAGGGTCCAATTTTAGCAGGAATTCCACAAAGTCAGTTTAGCCAGAATCCTCCACCATTAATACCTGATTACCCCCAATGTCTGAACAAATTTCTCTACCACCAATATAATATCTGATCACCCGGGCCTGCCTTCAGCAAGAATCCTCAAGGTGGGTTTAGCCAGAATGCCCCCTATTCCGTGATGTTTTCTCTTAGTAATTTTCCATCCACCAACACCCCACCGCCGGCTACAAATTTCCACTTTTCTTATCATATTCAGAGTTGAGCCCAATCTCTATCCCCTACTGCAAAACCCCATTGCAGTAGTCCCTATACCTATCATGAGAGACTTGAATTAAGTCGGCCTTACTATCAAGTGTCAAGAATAATTTTCTCCTTAATTCTATTAAAGCTAAACGTATGAATACACAATGCCTCAGCAATTCTACTCCACTTCCAAATATATACTGAAGAGAAATGCATCATATGTTCAACAAAAGAAATATATAAGAACCTGTATGGCAGCTTTACTCATTATAATGCCAAATGGAAAAACATATATAGACATCAATACTAAAATGGATAGCCAAATTGTGGGATATTCATACAGTAGAAATACTATAAATCAATAGGAATGATTGAACTACTATTACACAGAACAAGGATGAATTCCACAATGTTGAGTAAAAGAAGCCAACACACACACAAAATACTGATTTATTCCATTTATAAAGTGTTCAAAAGTAGGCAATATTTATCTATGGCAATAAAAGATTAATGATTACTTTTTAGAGGGATGAGTGGCTGAGGAGACAGGATAATATCCCAGCATCTGGAATGCTGATAATATCCAAATTCTTTTTTTTTTTTTTAAGATTTTATTTATTTGACAGAGAGACACACAGCAAGAGAGGGAACACAAGCAGGGGGAGTGGAAGAGGGAGAAGCAGGCTTCCCGCTGAGCAGGGAGCCCTGCTCCCTGGGGCTTGATCCCAGGACCCTGGGATCATGACCTGAGCCGAAGCCAGAGGCTTAAAGACTAAGCCACCCAGGTGCCCCTAATATCTGAATTCTTAATCTGATTGGTGATTACACGAGTGTGTGAACTTTGTAAACATTCTTCAAGCTGAATATTTAAGATCTGTTCCCTTTTCTGTATGTTATTCTTGAATAGAATGATTACTTAAAACAAACAACAGTAAAAATGCTGCCATAGCTTGAAACATTTTAGAATTGCCTTGGGATTCTACTACTAAGTTTTTTAAATATCCTCACAGGTGGAGAATCTTTGAACTTTGTAGTTTGATTTCTGACTCTCACCAAACATCATTTGGAATCAAATCTGGTGAATAAAATAAGATAAAACCATCATCTTAAAAACAAAAAACAAAAAAAAACCCTCCTGCTTTGAATGTGCTTTTCTTGTGTGATTTATAAACTGGGTCATAAGGCAATTCTTTTTGTTTTTTTTAAGATTTTATTTATTTATGTGCGAGAGAGAGAGCACACACATGCACAGCAGATGGAGAACCAGACTCCCTGCCAAACAGGAAGCCTGATATGGTGCTTGATCCCAGG
This sequence comes from Taxidea taxus jeffersonii, assembly GCA_003697995.1. Taxonomy (NCBI): domain Eukaryota; kingdom Metazoa; phylum Chordata; class Mammalia; order Carnivora; family Mustelidae; genus Taxidea; species Taxidea taxus. The sequence continues at coordinate 6,327 of ML111923.1, read as the reverse complement.
ACCCTGAGATCATGACCTGAGCCAAAGGCAACTACTTAACTGACTGAGCCACCCCGGGGCCCCCATATGGTAATTCCAAAAGAGAAGTTCTGAAGTGTTACAGGTGATGATGGTGCAATTAAAAATAAGTACATCAAAAGTGAGTACCTGGAAAGCTAACACTTATTGGTATACATTTCAGTATGTTTGTTAAAAATAACAAAATTATACCACATATATTTCAGGGAAGACGAAGTAACAAAAAACTAGGCTGAAGTGTTTCTCTACCTTAGATAGCCATGACTTCCTTCCATTAGAAGGAATTCTCAACTATGGGGAGCATGTTACAATCACATGGCAGACATGTGCATTTTGGAGAAAGCTCCCTGGATGACACTGATCTACCCCAAGTTATGAATCACTTCTGTTGAAAGAGCCCCAGTGGTAGGAAGTCTTAAATGAATGTGAAGAACCAGATGTGTAGCAAGCAAAAGTTCTATTTTGTCTCCATGGCTAAATCACACAAAAAACTACCACAAAACCACACAAATTTAGCGGTCCAGACCTGGAAAATGTAACATAATGCATTAGCTGCTGCTTTAGTTTAATCTAAATAAGAAAATGCACAGAGCAGTGAGATTACTCTGAAGTGTCTGACAGCTGTGACCAAGACCTCACCGTGTCAAAGGAAGTACCTTCAGGAAGGACAAGTATCCAAGCTACAGAGGAAAAACAAAAAAGGCCTGTAGGTGTTTGATATTCACTCCTCTAGTGTTTCAGTTTTTCCTTCAATTCCCTGAAGAATTCAGTACTTTTTATCATTTTGTCTGACCTCTGCTACCTATCTCTACCCCCCACACACAGCCCAATCACATGTACAAATGAATCAATGGTCTATGAAACCTTCCATCATGAAAATTACAGCATGACCTATCACTTTATTTTTCTCTTTTGGAAGAAAAGGAAAATATCTCTATCCCCCAGAAGAGCTTATCTCTGATTCAGCAAAGAACCACAGTTTATGACTCTGACTTCATATTTTATCAAAAACCATAAAGAGTTTGCCTCATTATCTTCAGCTTTTTTTTTTTTTAAATAAGCTCTATGCCCAACGTGGGGCTTGAACTCATGACCCCAAGATCAAGAGTTGTGCCTCTACCAACTTGAGCCAGCCAGATGCCCTGCCTCATCATCTTTAAAGCTCAGCTTCTAATCTTCACAATACCTTTACAGAATGAAAGACAACACTTGTGGACTCTGTATGCTACTGAAGTAGCATCCCCAAGAGACTGTTTTTCAGGTCCAAATTAGAAGACCAACACTACGATTTTTGAATTTCAATTCAAAGTACATGTATAAAAGGAGAAATGCAAAAAACTGTGCTTAATAATGCTAAGTGCCATTCTTAATTGCTAAGGAAATAGATGATATTAGAAGATCTCTATTGGACTACAAATGCTTTTTTTCCTCTTTTTAGATTACAGTGAAAATGTTTTAGTTACCTAACTTCAAGTTTCTCTGATTCCATGTATTCACTTACCTTTAATTTCACAAACTGCCATCTTTATACTTCCTTTGCTCCCTTTGCAAACATCATCTTGTGAATCATAGTAGGACAGGATTCCATTATCTAGAACAAACCAACGAGGCTGCCAACCTACAAAGATTATAAATAACAAAAGAGTAATAAGAAATTACTTTAATCACATAGAAAACTATGATTTCAAGATTTGCCATCCATGTTTTGGCTCTAAAGTAACATTCTGACAATGAAATTTTTAATGGCCAAGTCTTACCCAAAATGTTCTTGCCACAATCCCACTTTGCTGGGAGAGCCTTCTGCAGAAATCTGTTGATCAGCATAAATATAGGGAGTAATACCTTTATTCTGATTCACAACCTTCTTATTAACAACCCATGAGACTCATCTTCAATAATGTTATAATAATATAGTAATATTATAATAACCCTACACAGGTTAAAACATGACTTCCCTCTTTTCCTGAAGGGAACAGAGTTGGGTTTCAATATAATGAAAAAAGCAACAGAAACACAGATTCTAGCCCAGTTCTATTCTCACTCTTTAGTTAGATAAGCTGAAACAAATTTTCCATTTCAATAAATATGAAAAATTCTCAGTCTCCATGAGGGATTGAACAAGATGACCTCTCAGATGCCACCCAGCCTTTCAATTCTGCAATGTGGCCTTCCCTCTTCTACATGTTGCCTAAGCAAACTCCCCTGCACAAGTGAGTATTGAATGAATTCTAATCTCTTCCACAGAAGCTGCATATTCTGTGGCGATAACATGGATTTCCCACATTCCCTCTCTCCTTGCCTTGCTGTACACAGCTCAGGCAGAAATGCGAGAAACTGCAATCATTCATTTCATTTGTGTTTACTCAGTGACTAGATCACACAACTGTCACAGACTTGGCTCTAAGGCAAAGCTGAGAATGAGGTTGGTGGCTTTCCTCAGAGTTCAACTGCCACTCTTACAAGCCAAACTCAGTGATCCCTAAAATCTTATCAAGCATGCTACTAATTTACAACAGTTCACTGATTAATAACAGAGTGACCATGACCACATTGCCTCACTGAAGCCAGTGTGACTCTCCTTGTTCTTTCTGTAACTATTAAATCACAATTCAGCCTGGTCACATTAGACACAGCCTGTTATATGCTTAATCAATTCAGTTTTTCCAGGACCAAAGAGTACCAATTAGTGGCAGATGGGAGATTCATTTTTACCCTCCATACAGACCCAGGACTTATCTCCCCAAATGGCTTTTCCTGTAACACTTTAGAAATGACAGCATCAAGTCATCATAAAAAGGTTAAATTTCAGAAGAGGGAATGTCACAATACAGTTCAGAAATGATATCCAAAATAATTAAAATACATTTCAAACACTTGAAAAATTCTTATTATAAAACACTATAACACCTAATAAGGCCTAGCAAATTAAAAGGTAAGTTCTTTTGGTTCATGAACTTTATCTTGTTTATCATTGCATTCCCAGCACCTAGAATGTGCCTGGCACATAACAGGTGCTAAAAAAGAAAAAATGTACCAATGATTAAGCCAGTGATTAAACACTAGAAAAGTGAGATACTGCATGTTATCCATGAGAGTAAAGATATGCAATACATTGCATGAGCATATGTTGTATATTGAGTATGTACAGAAATGGTGAAAACATTATCTTTCCAAACACTAATTCACTGTGGCAAACAAATTATAAGCAGGGTGGTAAAAGTACCCTCTGCCCCAGGTCCAGGGTGCCTATAAGACAAACTGTGATTTTGTTAACCTCCATTATTGTGATTCAATATCTCTTTAAAACAAATGAGTAAAATGACTCATTTATAATTTGTAGCAACCTGAAAGGTGATCATGGTTAAATACATTAAAATAATTGAGACTGTTATCTCTACACACCTTTTTGAAGAAATGTCTAATTAAAACAATCTAGTTGAGGGGCACCTGGGTGGCTCAGTGGGTTAAAGCCTCTGCCTTTGGCTCAGGTCATGATCTCAGGGTCCTGGGATCGAGCCCCACATCGGGCTCTCTGCTCAGCAGGGAGCCTGCTTCCTCCTCTCTCTCTCTGCCTGCTTCTCTGCCTACTTGGGATCTCTGTCAAATAAATAAATAAAATCTTTAAAAAAAAAAAAAAAAACAATCTAGTTGAGGGGCACCTGGATGGCTCAGTGGGTTAAAGCCTCTGCCTTCGGCTCAGGTCATGATCCCAGGGTCCTGGAATGGAGCCACACATGGGGCTCTCCACTTAGCAGGGAGCCTGCTTCCTCCTCTCTCTCTCTCTGCCTGCCTCTCTGCCTACTTGTGATCTCTCTCTGGCAAATAAATAAATAAATCTTTAAAAAAAAATCTAATTGATTCACACATTTATATAACAGAGGACTACATCTCTGTGAAAAAGATTCAGAGGCATTCTTTAAAAAAAAAAAACAACTTTCATTTTATCTCCAACTACTAAATATTACTGAAATCCTTATTCACTACAAAGAACACATTCTCAAAGAACACTGTCATGAAACTGAAAAGTTCCTTCAAGATAATTCAGTACAAACAGCTGCTCATTCTTCTGACCTAAGATGAACTAAAATTAATAATCATCATGCCACCAGTCAAATTTATATTTTTAAAGTGGAATTCTTCCAAACAAAGATTTCATTTCAGCAGGCTTCTACAATGCATACTAGCAGTTAGCTTAAATGCTCCGCAAAGACTAAAAGCTTAAGCACATGTGGTTAAAAGCTCAACCAGCTGGTGCTCAGTGCCCTAGATGAGAAAGATGGCCATCAAGACCACAGGAATAAATTATGACTCATGTCAGTAATCACCCATTGCTCTAGGCTAGCATTAAGTGGTTCCTCCCAAGACACTGTACACACTATGCTTATGAAAGTTTGCAATGAGATGATCATTTGCATCTCAAAGCATAAAAACCACTGTCTTTAAAGTTAATACCATATCTCAAGTAAACAGGGTAACTGTTCTCACAACTGCCCCAAAAAAGTGCTTAAGAAAAAATACATACCTTGGTTTTTAAAAATTTCCTGCTAAAACATGTTATTTATAGAAGCAGTTTGACATTTTAATGAGCAAATGTCAAATGAGCAAAATAAAACATGCATGTATGATAAATGTTAAAGCATTTGCTGCTATAAATCAGGCCTTAGCATTCTAATTAATCGGAAAGAAAGAAGAGACAGAGAAGGAAGAGAGAGAAAGAAAGAGAAGAAAAGAAAAAGAGAAAGAAAGGTAGGTAGGTAGGATGGAAGAAAGGAAGGAGGGAGCAACCATAGCTCAATGCTTATGCCATAAAGTGTTTATGGGCAGATTTTGCACATGGTCAGGGTGGACACAAGTTGAGTGTACCATGCAGTTACCAAGGGTAACTTTGGGTAACTTTTCAATACTTTGGGCAGAGTATATAAGTGGGTAGCGAATCAAGATGTCTATATTACACTAGAACAAGAAATCTATTTGCTACTTAATCTTACTTTAAACTCATTTCCTTTCCTCTACTGTGGTGAGATCACAGAATTGGGGAGTTGGAAGATAGTTTAAGATAAACTAATTGACCATCCTGTACTTCACAAACTATGATCCTGAGAGGGTTAAGTGACTTGTTCTTACTGTTGGTTGATGGCAGAGATGGGACTACAACTCAGAATTAAGGGTCTTTAAATGGGCCAGGCTCTTGGTGTCACGGAAAAAGCCCCTTCCCTGCTGATCTCTCATTTCTACAGAAACACAAATTCTTGGGAGTTTTTCCTTCCAACCCGCTTCATGGGTGACAATGACTGTTCCACTTCTGTGTACTGCACTGTCCTCCACTACTTCTCACGCTTACCTTAATTCTAAAACATAAAGATAGCTTGCCAACAACCAACTCTTAAGAGAATATTATCTGGGAACAGTTTAACAACTTCAGCAAGAGAACTTTTAAAATAAACCATGCTAAAATTTTCTACAAATTTTAAAATATAGAAAAGTTTCCTTAAAATTAAATCTTGATCTTAGAGGATCCATTCTAGTCCTACACCCTGACAACTCAGTTATTAACAAAATGCAGAATCAAGTGTGAATAAGGATGGAGACTGCAACAATACATGCAGAGTGACTGGAAATTGTTACCAAAGCCACGGGAGGAAATAAGCATTATTACACGGGGAAAGAAGTGGTCAGGCACACTTCCCACCCTCAGGAAGGTGCGCAGTCTCGAACCGTCCCCTGCAGAGGCCAGTTCTAACAAGGGACAGTGGGAAGGATTAAGCCCGGGAAGCCAAGGGAACCCATTCTCCGCGAGGGTCACTCACTGCAGGCCAAGCAGACGGAAGGGCCCCTGACCCTCTTTTTCCGCAGCCTCCCCACATAAACCCGCCGGAGGCCCCCGCCAACACCCCCCTCCCGGGGGGACCCGAGCCCTCTGACCTGTGAGATAGTTGGTCCACTTGTACAGAACCCCCTCCATGCTTCAGAGCCCCGCACCGCGCATCCTCCTGGCCGGGCGCCGGCCGCGGTGCTGGGTAGGCGCGGAGCCCGGGCAGCCCCTCCTGGCCCGCTCCGGCACTCCCCGGGCAACCCCGCCGGCACCGAGCCGCCCTCAGCCCGCACGCGCGCCGCCGGTACGTGGCGGCCCTTAGAGGCCCGGGCGGCGGCCGCCGCGTGAAGCTCGGGGGCCGCCAGGCGCGGACTCAGACATCCCCGGGCGAGCCTCGGCGGCGGCGGCGACAAAATCACGACCGCAGCCCGCCTTCGGCTCGCGCTTCCACCACACGGCTGTTCCCTCCCGCGCCCCGGAGTTCCCTCCTCCTCGCC
>RCUC01169056.1:0-11493 GCA_003697995.1 Taxidea taxus jeffersonii | reverse complement strand
CATAAGGGGTTCTTTGTAATGGCTCTGTAGTAGTCCACAGCTTGAATTTCCCTAATTTATTTTGTCTGCTATAGATTGTGGGCATCATTATTTCCCTTACTATGAAATTACAGACACCACCACAACAAATGTTCCTGTATGTAAATCAACTCAGACATATGTGAGTTTAGTTTTAATAATAATTAGTAATTATTAGTAATAATTACATTAGTAATAATAGTCCTAGGTGTACAATGTTCAACTCAAAGATTATGGCTCTTTTGATCAAATTTGTCAAAATGCCATCCAACAAAAAAATATATAAAAAGCTATTTCCCTAAATTTCACCAAAAGTATAATGAAACATTTTGATGTTCAATAAATAATTAGGTAAAAACATTTCCTCTTTGTCATTTACATTTTCATTAGCAGTGTACTGAACTTCTCTTTATATATTATCTTTCTTACGTCTATTCTCTTGCTATTTTTCTATAGGTTTTAAGGATTTAAATTTTTTATTAATTGTCTTTATCCTATAAAAATTAAGCATTTGGCCTGAGACACACAATACAATTTTCCATGCTGTGGTTTGCCTTTTGACTCTGTTTATGTTCATTTCAGCTATACTGAAGCATTATTTACATAAAATACCCATTTCAAGTATACAATTTAAGTGTTGCACCATGTGATATAGAAGGTTTCTGTCACCCAAATAGTGTTCTAATTTCCCTTTAAAAATTTTTTCTAGGGGCTCCTGGGTGGCTCAGTGGGTTAAAGCCTCTGCCTTCGGCTCAGGTCATGATCCCAGGGTCCTGGGATCGATCCCCACATTGGGCTCTCTGCTCAGCAGGGAGCCTGCTTCCTCCCCTCTCTCTCTGCCTGCCTCTCTGCCTACTTGTGATCTCTGTCTGTCAAATAAATAAATAAAACTCTATAAATGCCTAACATGTGCTCTTTTTATGTGGATGCTTTTGCTTAGTATCATATTGTAAAGTTTGCCTATATTAATACATAGAGCATTCCTTTTTATTCTGAGTAGTTTTACCTTGTGTGAGTACACCAAAGGTGTTTATCAATTCATATATTTTCTTTTGGGTTGTTTCTAGTTTGGAACTTTTTTTTATATGACTACATTTAACTTTTTAAAAATGTGTTTGTTTTTAATTGAAGTACAGTTGACATGCAATACTTTATTAGTTTCAGGTTCAACAACACAATGATCTGACATTCATTATACAGTACAAAATGCTCACACGGTAAGTGTAGCTGTCACCACACAAAGTTGTACAAGAAAATACCAAATCGATTCTAAAAATGGTTAGAAACTTTACTCTCCTGCCAGCCCACATATGAGAGTTCCTGTTGCCTGGCATTTTCTCAACCTTTTACTTTAGCCATTCAAGTTGATGTGCGGTGGTATTTTACTGTTTTACTACGAAATGCCTAATAATAATGCTGAATATCTTTTAACATGCATATTTGCCAGTATTTTTTTTAAAGATTTTATTTATTTATTTGAAAGACAGAGATCACACAAGTAGGCAGAAAGGCAGGCAAAGAGGAGAGAGGAGAAGCAGGCTCCCTGCCGAGAAGAGAGCCGGATGCGGGACTCGATCCCAGGATCCTGGGATCATGACCCGAGTCGAAGGCAGCGGCTTAACCCACTGAGCCACCCAGGTGTCCCTGCCAGTATTATTTTTTATGAGGATTTTACTCAAAATTTTCTATTGGGTTGTCTTTATTTCATGGGTTGTCTTTATTTTAGTTAGAATTCTTCATATATTAAAAAATTATTTATATGTATGAATGCAAGCTTTTTGTCAGCGCGCACACACACACACACACACACACACACACACACATTTTCACCCAGTCTGACTTGTCCTTTTATTTCCCTAACGCTTTTTTTTTTAAAGAAATATATTTTATTTAAGCTTTATTTAAACATATAATGTAACCACACCACCCTCACCCAACCCCTCTTCCCCCCACCCCCCTCAGTTTGTTTTATGACATTAAGAGTCTCTTTTGGTTTTTCTCCCTCCCGATCCCATCTTCTTTCATTTTTACTTTTCCTACCACCTTAACTCCCACCCCCGTTGCATCTCCACTTCCTCATATCAGGGAGATCATGTGGTAGTTGTCTTTCTCCAGTTGACTTATTTCGCTAAGCATAATACGCTCTAGTTCCATCCATGTCGTCGCAAATGGTAAGATTTCATATCTTTTGATGGCTGCATAGTATTCCATCGTATATATATACCACATCTTCTTCATCCATTCATCTGTTGATGGACATCTAGGTTCTTTCCATAACTTGGCTATTGTGGACATTGCTGCTATAAACATTCGGGTACACGTGCCCCTTTGGATCACTACGTTTGTATCTTTAGGATAGATACCCAGTAGTGCAATTGCTGGGTCATAAGGTAGCTCTATTTTCAATTTTTTGAGGAACCTCCATGCTGTTTTCCAGAGTGGTTGCACCAGCTTGCATTCCCACCAACAGTGTAGGAGGGCTCCCCTTTCTCCACATCCTCGCCAGCATCTATCATTTCCTGACTTGTTCATTTTAGCCATTCTGACTGGTGTGAGGTGGTATCTCATTGTGGTTTTGATTTGTATTTCCCTGATGCCCAGTGATATGGAGCACTTTTTCATGTGTCTGTTGGCCATCTGGATGTCTTCTTTGCAGAAATGTCTGTTCATGTCCTCTGCCCATTTCTTGATTGGATTATTTGTTCTTTGGGTGTTGAGTTTGCTAAGCTCTTGATAGATTTTGGATACTAGCCCTTTATCTGATATGTCATTTGCAAATATCTTTTCCCACTCTGTCAGTTGTCTTTTGGTTTTGTTGACTGTTTCCTTTGCTGTGCAAAAGCTTTTGATCTTGATGAAGTCCCAATAGTTCATTTTTGCCCTTGCTTCCCTTGCCTTTGGCGTTGTTCCTAGGAAGAAGTTGCTGCTGCTGAGGTCGAAGAGGTTGCTGCCTGTGTTCTCCTCAAGGATTTTGATGGATTCCTTTCTCACGTTGAGATCCTTCATCCATTTTGAGTCTATTTTCGTGTGTGGTGTAAGGAAATGGTCCAATTTCATTTTTCTGCATGTGGCTGTCCAATTTTCCCAACACCATTTGTTGAAGAGGCTATCCTTTTTCCATTGGATGTTCTTTCCTGCTTTGTCGAAGATTAGTTGACCATAGACCTGAGGGTCTATTTCTGGGCTCTCTATTCTGTTCCATTGATCTATGTGTCTGTTTTTGTGCCAGTACCATACTGTCTTAATGATGACAGCTTTGTAGTAGAGCTTGAAGTCGGGAATTGTGATGCCACCAACTTTGGTTTTCTTTTTCAATATTCCTTTGGCTATTCGAGGTCTTTTCTGGTTCCATATAAATTTTAGGATTATTTGTTCCATTTCTTTGAAAAAATTGGATGGAATTTTGATAGGCATTGCATTAAATGTGTAGATAGCTTTAGGTAGCATAGACATTTTCACGATATTTATTCTTCCAATCCATGAGCATGGAACATTTTTCCATGTCTTTGTGTCTTCCTCAATTTCTTTCATGAGTACTTTATAGTTCTCTGAGTATAGATACTTTGCCTCTTTCGTTAGGTTTATTCCTAGGTATCTTATGGTTTTGGGTGTAATTGTAAATGGGATTGACTCCTTAATTTCTCTTTCTTCTGTCTTGTTGTTGGTGTAAAGAAATGCAACTGATTTCTGTGCATTGATTTTATATCCTGACACTTTACTGAATTCCTGTACAAGCTCTAGCAGTTTTGGAGTGGAGCCTTTTGGGTTTTCCACATATAGTATCATATCATCTGCAAAGAGCGATAGTTTGACTTCTTCTTTGCCGATTTGGATGCCTTTAATTTCTTTTTGTTGTCTGATTGCTGAGGCTAGGACTTCTAGTACTACGTTGAATAGCAGTGGTGATAGTGGACATCCCTGCCGTGTTCCTGACCTTAACGGAAAAGCTCTCAGTTTTTCTCCATTGAGAATGATACTTGCCGTGGGTTTTTCATAGATGGCTTTGATAATATTGAGGTATGTGCCTTCTATCCCTACACTTTGAAGAGTTTTGATTAGGAAGGGATGCTGTACTTTGTCAAATGCTTTTTCAGCATCTATTGAGAGTATCATATGGTTCTTGTTCTTTCTTTTGTTAATGTACTGTATCACATTGATTGATTTGCGGATGTTGAACCAACCCTGCTGCCCTGGAATAAATCCCACTTGGTCGTGGTGAATAATCCTTTTAATGTACTGTTGGATCCTATTGGCTAGTATTTTGGTGAGAATTTTCGCATCTATGTTCATCAAGGATATTGGTCTGTAATTCTCTTTTTTGATGGGATCCTTGTCTGGTTTGGGGATCAAGGTGATGCTGGCCTCATAAAATGAGTTTGGAAGTTTTCCTTCCATTTCTATTTTTTGGAACAGTTTCAGGAGAATAGGAATTAATTCTTCTTTAAATGTTTGGTAGAATTCCCCTGGGAAGCCATCTGGCCCTGGGCTTTTGTTTGTTTGGAGATTTTTGATGACTGTTTCAATCTCCTTACTGGTTATGGGCCTATTCAGGTTTTCTATTTCTTCCTGGTTCAGTTTTGGCAGTTTATATGTCTCTAGGAAAGCATCCATTTCTTCCAGATTGTCGAATTTGTTGGCATAGAGTTGTTCATAATATGTTCTTATGATTGTTTGTATTTCTTTGGTGTTGGTTGTGATCTCTCCTCTTTCATTCATGATTTTATTTATTTGGGTCCTTTCTCTTTTCTTTTGGATAAGTCTGGCCAGGGGTTTATCAATCTTATTAATTCTTTCAAAGAACCAGCTCCTAGTTTCATTGATTTGTTCTATTGTTTTTTTGGTTTCTATTTCATTGATTTCTGCTTTGATCTTTATTATTTCTCTTCTCCTGCTGGGTTTAGGCTTTCTTTGTTGTTCTCTCTCGAGTTCCTTGAGGTGTAGGGTTAGGTTGTGTATTTGAGACCTTTCCTGTCTCTTGAGATAGGCTTGTATCGCTATATATTTTCCTCTCAGGACTGCCTTTGCTGTGTCCCACAGATTTTGGACCGTTGTGTTTTCATTATCATTTGTTTCCATGGTTTTTTTCAATTCTTCTTTAATTTCCTGGTTGACCCATTCATTTTTTAGAAGGATGCTGTTGAGCCTCCATGTATTTGTGCTCTTTCCACATTTCCTCTTGTGATTGAGTTCTAGCTTCAGAGCATTGTGGTCTGAAAATATGCAGGGAATGATCCCAATCTTTTGATACCTGTTGAGACCTGATTTATGACCCAGGATGTGATCTATTCTGGAGAATGTTCCATGGGCACTAGAGAAGAACGTGTATTCTGTTGCTTTGGGGTAGAATGTTCTGAATATATCTGTGATGTCCATCTCGTCCAGTGTGTCATTTAAGACCTTTATTTCCTTGTTGATCTTTTGCTTGGATGATCTGTCCATTTCAGTGAGGGGTGTATTAAAGTCTCCAACTATTATTGTATTCTTGTCAATGTGTTTCTTTGATTTTGTTATTAATTGGTTTATATAGTTGGCTGCTCCCATGTTAGGGGCATAGATATTTAAAATTGTTAGATCTTCTTGTTGGACAGACCCTTTGAGTATGATGAAGTGTCCTTCCTCATCTCTTATTATAGTCTTTGACTTAAAATCTAATTGATCTGATATAAGGATTGCCACCCCAGCTTTCTTCTGATGTCCATTAGCATGGTAAATTGTTTTCCATCCCCTCACTTTCAATCTGGAGGTGTCTTCAGGTCTAAGATGAGTTTCTTGTAGGCAGCATATGGATGGGTTTTGTTTTTTTATCCATTCTGAAACCCTGTGTCTTTTGATTGGGGCATTTAGCCCATTTACATTCAGGGTAACTATTGAGAGATATGAATTTAGTGCCATTGTATTGCATGTATGGTGATTGTTACTGTATAATGTCTCTGTTCCTTTCTGGTAATACTTTTAGGGTCTCTCTTTGCTTAGAGGACCCCTTTCAATATTTCCTGTAGAGCTGGTTTGGTGTTTACAAACTCTTTCAGTTTTTGTTTGTCCTGGAAGCTTTTAATCTCTCCTTCTATTTTCAATGATAACCTAGCTGGATAAAGTATTCTTGGCTGCATGTTTTTCTCGTTTAGTGCTCTGAATATATCATGCCAGTTCTTTCTGGCCTGCCAGGTCTCTGTGGATAAGTCTCCTGCCAATCTAATATTTTTACCATTGTACGTTACAGACTTCTTGTCCCGTGCTGCTTTCAGGATTTTCTCTTTGTCGCTAAGACTTGTAAATTTTACTATTAGATGGCGGGGTGTGGGTCGATTCCTATTGATTTTGAGAGGTATTCTCTGGGCTTCCTGGATTTTGATGCTTGTTCCCCTTGCTATATTAGGGAAATTCTCTACAATAATCCTCTCCAGTATACCTTCTGCTCCTATTTCTCTTTCTTCTTCTTCTGGAATCCCAATTATTCCAATGTTGTTTCGTCTTATGGCATCACTTATCTCTCGAATTCTCCCCTCGTGGTCCAGTAGTTGATTGTCTCTCTTTTGGTCAGCTTCTTTATTCCCTGCCATTTGGTCTTCTATATCACTAATTCTGTCTTCTGCCTCATTTATCCTAGCAGTAAGAGCCTCCATTTTTGATTGCACCTCATTAATAGCTTTTTTTATTTCAACTTGATTAGACTTTATTTCTTTTATTTCTCCAGAAAGGGTTTTTATTTCTCCTGACAGGGTTTCTCTAATATCTTCCATGCCTTTTTCGAGCCCGGCTAGAACCTTGAGAATCGTCATCCTGAATTCCAGATCTGACATATTACCAATGTCTGTATTGATTAGGTCCCTAGCCTTCGGTCCTGCCTCCTGCTCTTTTTTTTGTGGTGAGTTTTTCCGCCTTGTCATTTTGTCCAGATAAGAATCCGCTGTTCTCCTTGTTAAGTGAACTTGGTCTTGGCTGTAATTCTTTGGTCTTCTGGGGGAGGGGCCTGTTGTAGTGATTCTCAGGTGTCTTTGCCCCAGGCGGAGTTGCACCGCCCTTACCAGGGGCCGGGCTAAGTAATCCTCTCAGGTTTGCTTTCAGGAGCTTTTGTTCCCTGAACAGGCTTTCTGTAGAGTTCTGTAGGACGGGAATGACAATGGCGGCCTCCCAATCTCCGGTTCAGAGGAGCCGAGAGCTAGGGGCCCCAGTCTTCAGTGCGCCTTCAGAGAAAAGCGTTTAATCCCTCCAGTCTCCCTAGCCCACGTTTGCGCCGGAGAGTGCGCGCGCGCGTCCCCCGCAGACACTGCGCGCCGGCAGACACTGCTGGCCCGCCGACACTGCGCGCACTGGCCGACCGCGCGCGCCAGCAGACCGCGCTCAGAGAAAATCGTGCCTAAGCAGTCCCGTCTCACTGGCTTCTGGGAGTGCTCCGAGATCACCCAGCCTGTGACCAAGGGTCTCTGTCTCTGGCAGAGTCCCACCTGGAGTCTCCGGACCCCGTAGGTCCCTGAGCTCTCCCGGGTGGGAGTCTCCCCAGATCTTGTGGGGACCCCTCGCACAGAGCACCGGCCAGTGCCACAGAGCACCGGTCCGTGTCACAGACCACTAGGAAATCTCGGCTCTGTCTCCGCAGCTGACTTCCCCGCTCTAATACCTGTGAGCTCTGCGACACTCAGACACCCCCGATCCTTCTGTGACCCAATGGGACCTGAGTTCACGTTGTCCCCGTGAGGTCTTCACCCCAGTTTAGCCTCTGGAGTGATGTCCCTCCGTGGAGCCGACTTTTAAAAGTTCTGATTTTGTGCTCCGCTGTTTGCCGGGAGCCGGCCCCTCCCCCTGGGGTCTATCTTCCCGTCGCGTTGGATTCACTTCTCCGCTGGTCCTACCTTTCAGAAAGTGGTCGATTTTCTGTTCCTAGAATTGTTGTTTTTCTTCTCTTCGATCTCCTGTTGGATTTGTAGGTGTTCGGAATGGTTTGATAGGCTATCTAGCTGATCTCCTGCTGGCTGATGTCGTCTCAGCCTCCTACTTCTCAGCCATCTTGACTCCTCCCCCCCTCCCTAACGCTTTTTAAAAGGCCAAATGTTAAGTTCTCAATATTGATGAAATTGGATTAATCCACAGTTTTCTTTTTCTTCTCATTATCAGGGAAATGCAAATCAAACCCACAATGAGATAACTCCTTACACCTGTCAGAAAGAGTAGACTCGAAAAGAAACAAGTGTTGGCAAAGACATGGAGAAAAAGGAATCCTTCTTCCCTGGATTGTAAATTGGTACAGCCACTGCAGAAAACAATATGGAGGTCCTCAAAATATTAAAAAAATAAATACCATACAATTCAGTAATTCCACCACTGGGTATTTACCCAAAGAAAACAAAACCACTAATTCAAAAAGCTATATGCACCCTTATGTTTACTGCAGCATTAAATACAATAGCCAGCATATGGACCCAACCTAAAATGTCCATCAGGGATGAATGAATAAAATGCACACACACACATACAAAGCATTATTACTCAGCCAAAAAAGGAATGAGATCTTGCCATTTGCAACAACATAGATGGACCTAAAGAGTATTATGCCAAGTGAAATAAATCAGACAGAAAAAGACCAATACCATATGATTTCATTTATATTTGGAATCTAACAAAACAAAATAAAACCAAGCAAAAGACTGATAAATAAGGAAGACAAACTGATGATTAACAGAGGGGAGAAGATTGGGGAGGTGGGCAAAATGGGTGAAGGGCAGTGAGAGATACAGGCTTCCAGTTATGGAATGAATAAGTCATGGGAATAAAAGGCACATGACGGAGAATATAGTTAATGATATTATAATAGGCTTGTATAGTAGAGATGACAGCTACATTTGTGGTGAGCATAGCATAAAGTATAGAGAAGTATAGAGATGCTGAATTGCTATTTTGGACGTCTGGAACTAAAGTAACATTGTAAGCCAACTACACTAAAAAAAAAATCAGAACAAGCTTTTGTTATATCAATGTTAAAATTTGTCTGCTGATGGTCTGAAGCTCACTAGTAAAAAAGAGAGAATGTTAGAAACTGAGCAACATAAGCTACAACTACCTATCACTCTAAAAATCTGATGATTGGGTGATTGTAGGCAGCATTGGATAAATCAGAGTATCAAAGATTTGGGGGGGAAGCCTATTTAGATGCTTCTGAGGAGCAATAAATCGGAGTTTGAGTGATTTAAAAACACTAATTTTTATAAATGACATCACCTGTTAGTCTTTCTAGCTAAGCAATGGTTTCGAATGCCTTGGCTTTTATGCATATGCATATATATGCATAATTAACTTTAAACTCATCCTTTCAGACCTGATTTAAAATACAAAATTTTCTTTCTCTTTCACTTTTTCCACACATTTCCCTGCATTCTTGATGGTTTCCACCAAAGACAGCAGCAATCTTTGTTGACATTTCTACATTTTAAAGGCACAAACATTAGATGTGAAGTAATAAATTTATAGCAATGGAAATCTTCAAAATTGGTCCATTCAATCAAATTTTCATTCCTTGGAATAAATTTGGAAAATGAGTATTTTGAGTAAATCACATGATTTTTAAGCCTTATATATAAATAGTTGAATTTCTCAGTGAATTGATGGGCACACACGCAGGTTTTATAACCGTTAACTCCAGACACATGGATATTTCACCTATGAATTTCCTTGACATCAGAACCAGGTTTTATTTATATTTGTACACCTGCATCTTAATAACATAATACCTGGCACACAGGAATAAAACTTCTGAGACTAAATTTTTTAATAAGCATAATAAATCCATTTGTTTACATATAGTTAACTGCCTTAAGTGGACTTCAAGATATGGTCATCAGAGGGTAGAGTTTTTGATTTATTATCATTTTCAAATAAATTATTTTCCAACTGGTCTAACGTTGTAAGAGGTTTTAAAGGAGAATCACTTTCTCAACATAGGTAGTCTGTCCATTTCAGTCCCCCCCACCACTTTTCCTTCACTGACAAATTTTTCAAAGGGGTAGTTTATAGTGATCCCCTCTTAATTTCCCTTTCACTTCTTGATTTACTACAATTTGTATTTGCCCCCATTATCCAGAAACTGATCTTTTTTTTTTTTTTAAAGATTTTATTTATTTATTTGACAGAGAGAGTGAGCACAGGCAGACAGAGAGGCAGGCAGAGGCAGAGAGAGAAGCAGGCTCCCTGCCGAGCAAGGAGCCCGATGCGGGACTCGATCCCAGGACGCTGGGATCATGACCTGAGCCGAAGCAGCCGCTTAACCAACTGAGCCACCCAGGCGTCCCCAGAAACTGATCTTCTTAATTAACTCCAAATGACTAAACAAAAGTCACATTCAGTCCTGATTTGAATGCTGCATAGGATGAGACAATGTCTTCTTCATCCTACTCACTGAAGTTTCCCTTCTTTGACTTCAGAGACTATTTCCCCAATTTTATTCCATCCTTTATTTTCATTCTTTGGGTTATTCCTTAAACACTAGTGTCTCTGAGTGTGCTATCATCATCTCCTCTACCCTTACCCCTCTCATTGAGTGAAGTCATCCAACACTATAAATCCAGACACTATATTTGGGAGACTGCATTTTTGTTCAAAATGCTCCCTACCTTTTTCATAGTGTCCTCTGGGGAGAAATATACTTTCTGGCCCTTCTGATGACTGGCTGGGCCATGGGATTTATTTCGTTCAATGGAGTGTGAGAACAAGGTAATTTGCTAGGTGTATAGCACACTGAGGCTTCAAGACACATCATGGGCTTTTGCTAGTTCTTTTTGCATCTTCACCATCCATCATGAAAGGAACATCCCTTGCGGAATGTCTAGTCCCAGGATAGGGAGACAAATGTAGTACTAAGATGGTACAGCCCAAAGATAAGTGTTAACTTACTCCAGGAGATCCACATCTAATCCACAGGCCCAGGAGCAAAAATTAAGTACCTGTTCTAGACTACTAAGCTTTGGGATAGTTTTTATTTGGAGGTTTTGAAGCACGTATTTACATATACCATGTCTTTGTTAATGTCGCTCAAACCATCATCCTAAGTTTTCAGCAAAAATATCCAACTGTCATTTTAACATTCTCCTCTGGATGATTCAACCGTACCTCAAATTCAACATATACAAAAATGAACTTGTGTTTTCCCAAGGTAGGCTAATCTTCCCATGTTACTACTTATTTCAATAAAGAAGAATTGCATTTGTCTATTTTCTAAGCAAAAAACCAAGGCACTGTCATCCTTTCTTCATCCCTCTTCCTCAGCTCAACTGCTAATTGATCAATCATTAATTCCCTTTAATGTACTATAATCTTATGAGCTAATGTGTTTTTCTGTTGTGTTTTATAGATCTCTATAAGCTACCTTAAATTTTTCATGAAATAAAAATAGAAACAACAAAAATACTAGGTTGTTGTTTTTTTTCTCCTTAGTAGCCCTAATACATGGAATCACGTCTGCATCCCCCCTGCTACTATCTTGGTTGA
>RCUC01169055.1:0-52902 GCA_003697995.1 Taxidea taxus jeffersonii | reverse complement strand
TTTCTCTCTCTCTGTCAATTAAATAAATAAAATATTTAAGAAAGAAGTAAAGAATGAATGAATGAATGAATGAATGAATGAATGAATGAATAGCTTGACTTAATGCATCTTAAGGATTTGGAATAGCCTAGAATAGTTACAAATGCTTTAAATAAAAACTAAGGCTAGAAAACTAGTTCCATAAAAAAGTTACAGTTATATAACCTGATCTTATACTTTCCAATTCCCTCAGTTGCCAGACTTCGGTAACCCATTTTTACTCACTTGACTAAAATTGAAATGATGCTGGGCTTGGGACTTCTGTCAGATGGAGTCTGTTCTGGATCTCAAGTCCTGGCAGGTTCTAGGCACATTTATAAATGTTCATCTGAACTATTTGGTGGTGAGGAGTAGAATTAATTGAAGTATATCTTCTCCTTGATAACTTACCCGTATTTGCAACTCTGTGAACTGTGCTGAATGCTTGTTTCTGAAATAAGAAACTGAAAATTAAGAAATTTCAATATTATTTAACTATTTAACAATGTAGGGAAATTATAATGCCCATTTTGGATTCTTAGACTTTTTAATCTGTGATATTTCAAATAACAACAAAACCAGATATGTTGCTGAGAGTCAAGAGAGTCTGGTGCCACCATGATATAGCTTGAATAAGCAAAAGAAGAGAGGAGAAGATTTTCAGGCACATAGCTTTACATAGAATTTAGGTTTCTTTCCTCTTCTTTTCTTTTCTTTATTTTTTACTGGTTTCTATTGATTTAATCATATTACTTTACAACAGTTACTGTGTGGAAAAAAATCAATAGTAGTCATTTGGATTAAAGTTTAAGGTATAAAAAACATCCACTGAACATCCCTGTACTCTCTCCTTTTCATTATTATTTCATTATTTCTTTAGTACCCCTTTGTCAACAACATAAAAGACTGCACTTATAGATCCTTGTTATACTGCTAATAAAATTCCACCAAAGGATCTACTTAATATTTTATAACTACACTATATATTTATATAGGCATGTTCTCAAGTTTTTGCCTGTTTCTTTGCTTGATAAAGTACATTTTTTTCTATTATCAGCCCTGTTTTCCTTGTCTTTAGCAAATATAAATATTTTAGGCAAAAGGTTTATTTAATATGAAAATGAAGAATAAAGATGTTTATGATTCCTGAGGGAATTGGTATGAGCTATTTCAAATATTGCCTTGGAATTATCTACACTTCCGAGTTTAACCATGTGCCTAGAACAAGACAGTGTTTAAATGCAATTTAACCTTATGGTATTTTTAGATAATAATGAAGATAATGATTCAAATTGACAATTTCCTGAGGAGATATAGATTAAATTTTAAGTAAGTCATGAAAAACATAACTTACCCAAGACTCTAATTTTAACTGTCTTCAAAAGATTTGGACTTCTGGGGAAAATGACAGAGTAGGAGGATGCTGGACTCACCTCGTTCTATGGATACAACTAGATAGTACTCACATTAAGGTAAATAACCGAGAAAATGACCTGAAGACTGGCAGAATAAACTCACAACTAAATGTAGAGAATAGGGCATAGCAAAGAGGGTGGGAAGCATGGAGACATGATTGGGTACTAAACAGACTCTTGGGACTGTCCATAGGAGACAGGACACCAAAGACACAGAGAGGGGGAGAGAAACAGGCCTCCACACCAAGAAAACTGTTCAGGGAAGACAAATCTCCACAATGTTTGGCTTTGGAAACCAGAGGAGCTGAATTTTGTGAGTTCTTACAACCAGCAGGACTTAAAATGGGGAATTAAAAAAAAAGCAACTGGCTTGGCTTTGAGAAAGCTAGAAGAGTGGAAGAAAACTAAGTCTCTGTCCTTAAAAATATAGTAAGACAAATAGTCCACAGTGATACAGCACAGAAACAGCAGTTTGAAAGATGTCTGTGGCATACAAGAGGGAAAATTACTTACTAATCTCAGAGAATGTTCTGAGGGACAGAAACTCCAGAGGAACTCCTCTAGGAAAAAAGGAACTGGTGGGTGCCATTTCCCAATTCTTCCTCCCAGTGTAAACAGAGAATCACCTATGGAACTCTCTACCTAACTTGTTAGGACTGCTGCCCTTCCCACTCCCCTCACTGTGTTTTCACCAATCCATCCCTTTGGACAGCTTGCCTCAATCCCACTGCTATAAAGCTGTTCACACAGAGGATAGGGGCATGCAAAAGTTGCTGGCACCACCACCCTGTACTACCCTGCCCAGCTGTGCTTTGGGGGATCTTTCCTCTCCAATAGGTTCATGGTCAGAGCCCATATAAGAAAGTGTCACAATGCTTTCAGTATAAAAGCCACCTCCATGATGGCCAGCATAACCCCAAAGTGACTCCCCCAGAGGAAGGGAAAGATAATCACACTCAGCAGTCAAACAGAGACCTAGCAGTGGGCTGGAGGCAGACAATTGATCTGACTACAGGCACCACATACCAAGGAAAACTTCTCAAGGATAACACAGGGAAGTTGCCCTGTAATTTGCTGCTATTGAGTCTCTGGTCTGACTCAGCTCAATGTCCAGGTTCCCTAGACCAGCTGACTAAACCACAGTGACCAAATGCTGCCCATAACAGACAACTAGAGTAAAGGGCTAACTAGAACAGCAGGGTGCATGCTTTTTCTAAAAACAGGGGACACTACATGGCAGAGTTACATGACCTCTTCTTCATAAGGCCATCACATTCAACTGCAAGAGAAAAAGTTGTCCTTCCTAACATAGAGAAACAAACACAAAGAGTTAGACAAAATAAGGAAACAGAGGAATATGTCCCAAATGAAAGAACAGGACAAAATTACAGCAAGAAGGCTAAGTGAAATGGAGATGAGTAATATGCTTGATAAAGAATTTAAAGTAATGATCACAAAGATTCAAACTAGACTTGAGAAAAGACTGGAAGTCATCAGTGAGATCCTTAACAGTGAAAGAGACAAGGGCCAATCAGAGATAAAAAACACAATAAATGAAATTAAAAATACCTAGATAGTACAAATAGTAGACTAGACAAAGCAGAAGAATGAATCAGTGACCTAGAAGACAGAGTAATGGAACGCTAACAAGCTAAACAGGTGAGAGAAAAAAAAAATGCAAAATGAGAATAGACTTAGCGAACTCAGTGACACCATCAGGCATAATAACACTCATATCATGGGGATCCCTGAAGGAGAAGAAAGAAAGAAAGAAAAAAAAAGACAGAATATTTATTTGATGAAATAATAGCTGAATACTTCCTAAATCTGAGAAAGGAAACAGAAATCCAGATCCAGGAGACACAGAGATTCCCCAATAATATCAACCCAAGGAGGTCCACACCAAAACACAAAGTAGTTAAAATTGAAAAAAAAACATAGTGATAAGGAGAGAATCTAAAATATTTTATTTATTTATTTGAAATGGGGAGAGGGACAGAGGGAGAAGAGAGAGAGAATCTCAAGCAGATTCTGCGCTGAACATGGAACCTAACATGGGGCTTGATCTCACAACATGGAGATCATTACCTAAGTTGAAATCAAGGGTCAGATACTTAAATAACTGGGCCACCCATGAAACCCAGGAGAGAATTTTAAAACCAGCAAGAGAAAAGAAAGCAATTCCATACAAGGGAAACTTCATAAGTCTATCAGTAGATTTCTGGAGAACTTTGCAGACTACAGGAGAATGGCATGATACATCCAAAGTGCTGAAAAGGAAAAATCTGCAGCCAAGAAAACTCTATCCAGCAAGGTTATAATTCAGAATAGGAGGAGATATAAGGAATTTCCCAAAGAAAATCTAAAACTAATTAACTTGTTAATTTCATTTAGCAAGAAATATTAAAGGGGACTTTTTGAGTGGAAGGGAAATGCTATAAGCAAAAGTAAGGAAATTAAGAAACACATGAGCTGTAGAAATATGCATAGCTACAAAAAATTAGTCAAGGGACTCAAAATAAAAGAATGTATAATATTACACCATATTCTAAAAACATGTGAGGCAAAAGAGTAAAGAATGTTTTCAAACTTGACAGACCCTCAACCTTACATAGATTCCTATAAGCAGAAGATAAAGTGAATAGTAACCAAAAATAAAAAACTAGTAATGCATAGGCCAAAAAACAAAGAGAAAGAAATCAAAGTATAACATTATAAAAAGCCAATTTATGTAAGAGAAGAGAGAAAGAGAAGAAAGGAACAGAGAAGAACTACAAAAAGAACCACAAAATAAGTAATGAAATGGTAATAAATGCATACCTATCAAGAATTACTCTAAATGTAAATGGACTAAATGCTCCAATCGAAAGATATAAATAGGATAGCACATGATGGATTCAAACAAACAAAAAACAAAAGACCCATGTAAATAGTGCTTAAAAAAGAGATATATTTCAGACCTACAGGCACCTACACACTGAAAGCGAAGGGATGAAGAAAGGCTTTTCATGTATATGGATGTGAAAAGAAACTTGGAGTAGCAAAATTTATATCAGATGACACAGATTTGAAAACAAAGACTGTAACAAAAGACAAAGAAGGGCACTATATAAAGACACTATATAATTATTCAGAGGGCAATCTAGTAAGATAGATATAACAATTATAAATATTTATGCACACATTACAGGAGCACCCAGATACTTAAAACAACTAATAACAAACAAAAGAAATAGTCAACAGTAATACGATAATGGAAGGGGACTTTTGCATCCCACTTGCATCAATAGATCACCCAAACAGAGAATCAACAAGGAAAGAGTGACTTTGAATAGCATACTGAAATAGATGGACTTAACTGATATATTGAAAGCATTCTATCTTAAAACAGTAGAATACAGATTTTTTTTTTCAAGTTCAAATGGAACATTCTCCAGAGAAGTTCTTATATTAGGCAACAGATAAGTCTCAATAAATTCAAAAAGATCAAAGTCATTCCATGCATCTTTTCTGACCACAATGTCAAGAAACCAGAAATCAACCAAAAGAAAAAGTCTGGAAAGAGCACAAATACATGGAAGTTAAATAAGATACTCCTAAACAATAAATGGGTCAACCAAGAAATTAAGAAATCAAGAGGAAAGCAAAAAAATACATGGAGACAAATGAAGATGAAAGCACAATAGTCTCAAAAGCTTGGGATGTAGCAAAATGGACTCTAAGGGGGAAATTTATAGCAATACAGTCATGTAGCCTCCCAAAATAGAATCAGGAAGAAGCAGAAAATTTGAACTGACCAATTACTGGCAATGATATTGAATGTGTTAATTAAGAACAGCAAACAAACAAAACAAACAAACAAACAAACAAAAACTTCCAACAAACAAAAGTCCAGGGGGGGGATGGCTCTATGAGATGAATTCTACCAAACAATTAAAGAAGATTTAATACCTATTTTTCTCAAACTATTACAAAAAAATAGAAGAGAAAGAAAACTTCCAAATGTATTTGTGATACCTGCATTACTCTGGTACCAAAACCAGAAAAACACAATATCCACCCCCTCTCCCACAAAAAACAAGCAAACAAACAAAAAACCACAACCACAGGCCAATCCCTCTGATGAATATAGATGTAAATTCCTCAACAAAATATTAGCAAATATATATATATATATATACATATATATATATATATTAGCAAACCATATTCAACAATACATTAGAAAAATCATTCACCACAGTTAAGTGGGATTTAGTCCTAGGAGGCAAAGGTGGTTCAATATTTCAAATCAATCAGTATGATACCCCTCAACAATAAGATAAAGGATAAAAACAGCAAAGTTATTTCAGTAGAGCAGAAAAAGCATTGGACAAAGTATACATTCAGAATGCAAAGCCCTCAACAAAGTAGGGTTAGAGATATATGCCTCAAGATAATGAAGGCCTTATATAAAACTCTATAGCTGACATCATATGCAATGACACAAAAAAGAGTTTTTTCCCCTATTGTCAGGAACAAGACAGGACATCCACTCTCAGCACTTGTATTCAACACAGTACTGGAAGACCTAGCCATAGAAATTAGACAGTAAAAAGAAACAAAATATATCCAAATTGGTAAGAAAGAAGTAAAACTTTTACTATTTGCAGAAGACATGATAACATTATATATATATATATATTAGAAGACCCAAAAGACTCCACCAAAAAATTACTAGAACTGGTAAATGAATTCATTAAAGTAATGGGATACAAAATCAATGTACAGAAACCTATTGCATTTCTACTGATGGTAATGAAGCAACAAAAAGAGAAATTAAGAAAATAATCTGGTTCACAATTGAACCGAAAAATAATATAATACCTAGGAATAAACTTAACCAAAGAAGTGAAGACTTGTACTCTGTAAACTACAAAACACTGATGAAAGAAATTTAAGATGACATAAACAATGGAAATACATTCTTCTGGATTTGAATAACAAATACTATTAAAATGTCCATGTCACCCAAAGCAAGCTACAGATTTAATGCAATCCTTATCAAAATGCTAAAAACATTTTTCACAGAACTAGAATGAATAATCCTAAAATTTGTATGTAATCATAAAAGATCCTAAATTGCCAAAACAATGTTGACAAAGGTAAATTTAACTGGAGGTAACACAATTCCAGACTTTAAGTTATACTACAGAACTATAGTAATTGAAACGTTATGGTACTGAAACAAAAAGAGACACATCAATCAATGGAACAGAATAGAAAACCCAGAAACAAACCCAGAATAATTCGGTTAATTAATATTCCACGAAAGAGGTAGAATATACAATGGGAGAAAGATGGTCTTTTCAACAAATTGTGTTGGGAAAATTGGAAAGCTACTTGCAAAAGAATGAAACTGGACCACTTTCTTACACTATACATAAAAATAAAATAAAAATGGATTAAAGACCTAAATGCAAAACCTGAAAACATAAAAATCTTAGAAGAGAGCACAGGAAATAATTTCTCTGACATCAGCTATAGCAACATCTATCTGAATATGTCTCCTGAGGCAAGGGAAATAAAAGCAAAAATAATCTATTGGGACTTCATCAAAATAAAAAAAATAAAAAAAAAAAAACTTCTGCACAGAGAAGGAAGAAATCAGAAAAACTAATAGACAACCTATGGAGTGGGAGATGATATTTGTAAATGACACATCTGATAAGCAATATATAAAGAACTTACATGACACAATACTGAAAAAACAAATAATCCCACAAAAAAATGAACAAAAGACACGAACAGACATTTCTGCAAAGAATAAAAAAGATGGTGAACAGACACATGAAAAGATGCTCAACAGCAGTCATTATCATCAAAGAAATCCAGATCAAAGCTACAATACCTGTCAGAATGGCTAAAATTAAAACCAAGAAACAACATTGTTGGTGAGGATATGGAGAACTCTTGCATTGTTGGTGGGAATACAAACTGGTGCAGCCACTGTGGAAGAGAGTTTGGAGGTTCCTTGAAAAGTTAAAAATAGAACTACCACATGATACCATAATCACAGTACTGGGTATTTATCCAAAAATACGTAACACTAATTTGAAAAGATACATGTTCTCCTGTATTTGTTGCATCATTATTTACTATCGCCAAATTATGAAGGAGCACAAATGTCCATCCTGAGATGAATGGATAAAAGGGATGTTGTATACCTATACACATACATATGCATATATATGCATATGTATATATACATACATATGCATATGTATATATACATTGGAATATCACTCAACCATCGAAATGGAATGAGATCTTGCCATTTGCAACAACACCGGTGGATCTAGAGACTATAATGCTAAGTGAAAAAAGCCAGAGAAAGGCAAATACCATATGATTTCACCCATATGTGGAGCTTAAGAAACAAAACAAAGGAACAAAGGGGAAAAAGAGAGATAAGCCAAGAAATAGATTTTTAACTATAAAGAACAAACTGATAACTACCAGAGGTGGGTGGGGGGAAGGCTAAAATAGGTGTTGGGGATTAAAAAATACACTTATCATGATGAGCACTGAGTAACATATAGAATTGTTGAATCATTACATTGTACACCTGAAACTAATATAACACTTCATGTTAACTACACCAGAATCAAAATTAAAAACTTAAGAGCCTCTTATTTCCATATTTGAATGACTTAAGAGAAAATGAAATATCAGGATTAATACAGGTTCCTTCTTTCTTGCTAAAGTCCATGAATCTAAAATTTTATTAATATCACATTGTTTTTATACAAAGGAAATCTTTGAAACTCAAGATCTTTTGGCTTTCCTAAGTGTTTTCATATATTATTCTACCTATCAAGCTCTCAGAACTCTCTCTCAGACACTAACTTTAATTCACCAAAAAACAAATTTATACTCATCTTTATTTATTTATTTATTTATTTATTTATTTATTTATTTATTTATTTATTTGTTAGAGAGAGAGAGAGCAAGCACAGGCAGACAGAGTGGCAGGCAGAGGCAGAGGGAGAAGCAGGCTCCCTGCCAAGCAAGGAGCCCGATGTGGGACTGGATCCCAGGATGCTGGGATCATGTCCTGAGCCGAAGGCAGCTGCTTAACCAACTGAGCCACCCAGGTGTCCCCAAATTTATACTCATCTTAAATCTTTACCACCTCTCACTGTTTGGTATATGAGAAATATATACACCTGAAATTATACATTTAAAACGTTTTTTTTACATAGAATTTAGTTAATTTACTTGCTCATGTGGAACCCTGGACACATGCTCTCATTGGTTTTTTTTTCCTGAATGCAATAACCCCGATCTCCTTTTTTCATTATTTATGTATTTTGTACTTCACTGAGATCCTCTTATTGCAAAAAGCCAGGCTTCTAGTAACAAGTCATTACTCTCTTTCAGAAGAATCTCTCCTAAAATGTACAAAAATATCTTCTCTTTAATTCTCCATCTCTGAATTTAGAATATTTTCTCATTAGTAGAAAATGGAAGAGTGCCTGGGTGGCTCAGTGAGTTAAAGCCTCTGCCTTTGACTCAGGTCATGATCCCAGGCTCCTGGGATCAAGCCCCACATAGGGCTCTCTGCTCATCGGGAAGCCTGCTTCTCTTCCTCTCTCTGCCTGCCTCTCTGCCTATTTGTGATCTCGGTCTATTAGATAAATAAATAAATAAATAAATAATCTTTTAAAAAATGGAAAATGCAACTTGCAGATTTTATTTAGCTCTCTACACCAGGAATCAACAGGCAGGAAAGCTAATCCTGATGTTGACTTTCAATTATATGAGGTGTTAGGCAAGCCCATCTCTTTTTCATGTATGTCTGATCTGTAAAAATGGATAGTTGTGTGTTTCTGTATACTTTATATGGGAAAATTACACATTACTGGAAAATAACTGAAAACTTTAGAATTTGAGTTACATGGTAGGAATAATTCATTTGTATTACTATGATGTATATAATAAAATTCAAGATTCTTTTTAGACCTATTTGTCCTTTAACATCTAACTCTTTGTAATTTACGGCCCAGATTCCCTACTCCCTCCTGGGCATTAGCTTGCTGTCATGCATTGGCATTCTTGCAGCCTGTCTACTACAAATTCATTCTCCAATTAAGATTTTGCACTTGCTTTTAATCAGGCAATTTAGTAACTCGTTTCTTTCTTTCACAACTAGATATTTTGAAATAAGGAATTTTATGTTGAGGGGTGTGAATGTGAGTATTTCCTGGAAGATATGGAGCATGAAATAGGTTTGCAAATGGTATTTCGAGTAGCTGTGCTTCAAAATGTTTAGGGTGAAATAGTAGATGTGACAATATGCATAGTTTGAATCAAAATCTTGACAGCCTCTAAAGTTAGACTAAAAAAAAAAAATAGGTTTCTGCTTTATAGGACATGTGGGAAGTTGTTTATGTGTTATATTCTGTGTAAAAGAGTTGTAAATATATTTCTTTTCATTACCAAAAAGGGAAGGTGGTCAATACTTATGATGAATACAGATTCATTTACTGACAAATTTCTATTTGTTCATCAGTTAACCTAGGAAAACATAAATATTTTATAAAAATCTAAATTTAATATCATTTTATTTCTGAATATATATGAAGTGTCAAAATATTTAACTTCAGTCACTTCTTTCCTTATATATATGTTATTAGTTTCATGTATTTTAATTTTACATTTGATTTACTTTTTACCCTGCAAGACATGGGTTATTGTTGTTTTATTAATACAATGTTTCCTTTTTATTTCCAATTTTTCTTTCAGTTTTATGGAGAAATAATTGACATAGCCTAGTGTATGAGTTTATGTTAGAGCAAAATGGCTTGATTTTTATATATTGTGAAATGATTACCCCAATAGGTGCAGCTAAAAAGAAAAAGAAAAAGAAAAAAACACACGCAATTTTCCTGTGAAGAGTACTCTAGTATTAACTTTTCACTTTCCTATATACCATAGAGCAGTGTTAACTATGGTCACCATAGGGTAGGTACATTATATCCCTATAACTTATTTATTTTATAATTAAAAGTTTGTACCTTTGACAACCTTCCTCCAATTTCTCCTTCCCTGACCCTCTGGTTCTGGTAACAACAAGTCTGATCTCTCTCTCGTTCTCTCTCTCTCTCTTTCTCTCTTTTTTTTAATGAGTTTCTTTTTGTTTGTTGTTTGCTCTTTTGTTTATTCTTTTCTTTTTTTAGACTACATATATGAGACTGCACAGTAGTTGTTTTGTTTTCTGACTTAGTTCACTCAGCAACTGCCTTCAAGTTCCATCAATGTTGTAAGATTTCCTCATTTTTATGGCTGAACAGTATTTCATTGTGTACATATATCACATTTCCTTCTATTCATCCATTGATAAACACTTAGATTATTTATATGTCTTGTCCATTGTAAATAATGCTGCTATTAGTATGAGGGTGCAAATATTTTTCCTTTGGAGTTAGTGTTACTATTTCTATTGTACAAATTTCTAGAAGTGAAATTTCTGGCTCATATGATAGTTATATTTTTAATTTTTTGAAAGTACACACTATTTTTCACAGTGGCTATGCCAATATACAATCCCACCAATGGTGCACGAAGTTTTCCTTTTCTTTACATCCATATCTGAATTTGTATGAATGTAAATATACATGAAATATAAAAATTACAATAAGATGGCATCTTATTGTAATTTTAATATGCATTTCCTTAATAAACAGGTAATGCTGACTTTTTACATCCTGACTCTTTACATCCATATCTGAATTTGTATGAATGTAAATATACATGAAATATAAAAATTATAATAAGATGACATCTTATTGTAATTTTAATATGCATTTCCTTAATAAACAAGTAATGCTGACCATCTTTTTGGGTACATGTTGGTTTTTCATATATCTTCTTTGAAAAAATGAATGTTCAGGTCCTTTGCCCATTTTTTAACTGGGTTATTTGTTTTTTGGTTATTGAGCTGAGTCATATTTGAATATTAAAACACTTCTCAGATAAATGGTTTGCAAATATTTTTTTCCCAATTTGTAGGTTTTCTTTTCATTTGTGGTTTCTTTTATTGTGCAGAAATGTTTAGTTTGATGTACTTTCACTTGCTTTTTTTTTTTTCCCACTTTGTTGTTTGTACTTTAGGTACCATATCCAAAAATTCATTACTAAGACCCATTAAGGCAGTTTTTTCTTAAATTTGCCCTCATACCATAGTTTTATTGTTATTTTTTCAGATAGCATAGTGTGTTGTTTGAAGTCACGGTCTCTGTGCCCAGAAAGTCTAGATATGAATTTCAAGTTTACTCAATGGTAGTGCAATCCTCAAAAATTTACTTAATCTCTCTATAACCTCAGATTGCCCACCTTTAATGTGAGAATAATAGTTTTAGCTCATAGAGTTCTATGTGTTAATGAGTTTCCAAAACAACAGTTCCTGGTATATTTTAAACATTATGATTTAGCTTCTGTTATGTTCCCTGTATTAATTTCAGAGATTACCTCTGCAATTACTTTTGTCCTTCTATCTCACAAATATCATTTTTAAGTATTATTCTCAATAAGGATTTTTTTTTGGAAAATTCAGGTTTTTTTCCCAGATTTTTTAAGATATAATTGCCATCTCAGTTTTTGAGTAAATGAAAAGAGCTTTATTTAACTCCTGTCCCTTAAAGAAACTCTCACTATGTTTGGAACTATATAGTGACAATTATTTCTTACCAGCAGGTTATTCCAATTTTTTTGGATCCTTTTATTGTTATTAAGTCAACAGAGAGTTTGATATTCCTATTTTCACAATTAATGCCTCTTTTTGTCCCTGGATATCTTTTGTCTTTGGTGATCAGCATTTCCATTTAATTCTACTGGTTGTTTATTCTTCTTGGGTTTTTCTGGTCATTCTGAATGTTAAAATTGGTAAATCAGTTATGGAAAATGTTAGTAACTATCTCTCTTTTCATATATTCCTTCATCCTTTTATCTTCCTCTTCTGAAAATCTGATTAGGCATATGAGATATTCCTACTATACCCTCAATTCATTTACTATCCTTTCATATTTTCCATCCATTTGCCTTTCGAGGCTGCATTCTAGACAATTTCTTTATCTTTGTTTCTTCTTTTTCATAATGACAATTTCTTTATGTTTAAAAACAAATCCTATATTTGTTTTTTAATCTGTGTTTGAAATGTCAAACATCTAAAGTCTTCACAAGTCTGATTCTGACTTTTATTCTTACTGTTGACTATCACTCATAATGATTTGTTTTTCTGTATATATTGTGTATATTGACTCTGAATTTTTCAAATTGAAATTTTCTTTTTTTCTTTCCATCTAGTCTCATGGTTTTAGACTGATTTATTTCTTATTTAAATTCAATTAATTAACACATAATGCATTATTAGTTTGAAGAAATTTAAAATTGTATATGATGTATTACAGGCAGGACTTATGTAGTAATAACTCATGATTTGAGATAAAAGATAGTTTTTTTCCATCAGAATATTAATACTCAAAAAAAATTCATTCCATATAATACAATTGACAAAAAATAGAGTTAAGTCAGATTAGTTAAATTATAACATTTAAGGCATGTCTGTATGATTTTTTTAAAATTATCATTTTAAATCAACTCAGTACCAGTTCCAGTTATGTCAGATAGGAGGGCTTCTAGAAACTTTTGTAATATTGCTGTGAAGTTTTGTAAGCGATGATGTGGCTTAAAGATCAAGATTATTCTTAACCCCACTTACGACTTTGACTAGCTGTGTGGTCTTCATCAATAAAAGGTGTCAAAGTAATTTATAGAGGTGTTTAGGTAGAGTGCATGACATAATGCACAGCACATAGAATTTTAAAAATGGTGCTGCTTATGTTACTTTGTGTCAAATAATTTATTTACCAGAGATTCCAGTTTATCCAATAATTTTATTCAAAAAGAATAATTGTATAGCTACTAAAACCAAGCATGCTCTGTTCTAGATGCTGAGTCTACAAATATGAAAAAAAAAATTCTTGATTTCATGGACATCACATCCCAGTAGGAGAAAAATAAAATTTAAAAGAAAATAAATAAATAGTAGAACCTCAAGCACTGAAAATTTATAAGAAGATAAATAAGGCAGGGTAATGTATGGAAAACCAGTGACAGGGCTGACAGGAAGTAGGTTCCGGAGGGACTTCCTATTTAAGAAGCATCAAGAAAAGCCTGAGGAGCAGAGTCTAATGATTTGAAGTTACCCAATCTGGGAAGAACTGACAGTGGAGGGGTCCAGGCAAAGGAAACAATGAGTGCTTGACTTATTTGAAGAGCAGCAAGAAAGCCAGTGTTGTGGAAGTAGAGCATAGAGTGCTAGAAGATCTGAAATACAGTACCTACTTATTTTCCTTTACTTGCAAATGTTTACAGTAATTCAAGTAAATATTTGAAAAAGTAAGATGATGTCATTTCATGCATTTTTCTTTAATAGTGACTATCACTAATTATCACTATCACCAACAGTGATAATAATATTCTAAACATTTAAATAAGCTCTTTTAAAATGTGAGGCTTTAAAACCTGTATCTGATTAGTAGTTTCCCCATTAGTATTTATGGCTTTTCAATCTTTTGATGAACAACAGTTTTTGTACAGCTACCAGTCTCCATTAAAATATTTCTAAAAATACATCCTGATGTTCTTTAGTAAAATTTACTAGCTGATTATAATTTAACCTGGCATGCAGGAAGAACTTAATATACTCTATGTCTGCATAAATACATTATTTTATTATTTGATACAAGAATTTTATTAAAGTCATGGAAATAATTGTTTTTTTCAAGAGAGGCATATAAAAAAGTTAACATATTTCATCAACAAAACTAAAAGTCCACCTACAGAATGAAAAAGATATTTGCAAATGACATAGCTGATAAAGAGTTAGTATCCAAAATATATAAAGAACTTATGCAACTCAGTATCCCAAAGAACAAATAATATAATTAAAAATGGGCAGAATGAAGCACCTGGATGGCTCAGTGAGTTAAATATCTACCTATGACCCAGGTCATGATCCTAGAGTCCTGGGATTGAGTCCCATGTTGGGCTCCCTGCTCAGCCAGGAGCCTGCTTTTCTCTCCCCCTCTGCCTGTTGCTTCATCTGCTTGTGCTCTCTTCCCAATATCTCTCTCAAGTAAATAAATAACAAAATAAATAAAAAATTAAAATAATAAATAAAAAATCTTTAAAAAATGGCCAGAAGACATAAATGGATATTTCTCCAAAGAAGATATACAGATGGTCCACAGACACATGAAAAGATACTCAGCAACACTCATCATCAAAGAAATCCAAATCAAAACTACAGTGAGATATCACCTCACATCTGTCAGAATGGCTAAAATCAACAACATAAGAAAGCAAGTCTTGGCAAGGACGTGGGTAAAAAGAATCTTCTTTTGCTATTGGTGGGTACTGGTGCAGCCACTATGGAAAAACAATATGGAGTTTCCTCAAAAAATTAAGAATAGAACTAAACTACCATATGATCCAGTAACCACAGTATTGAACATTTACCCAAAGAATATGAACCACTAATTCAAAACATATGTGCACTGCCACGTTTATCACAGCACTATTTACTATAGCCAAATTATGGAAGCAGCCCTGGTATTTATAAATAATAGATAAAGAAGAAGTGGTATATAAAATGAGGTATCATACAGCTATTAAAAAAAAAGAATGACATTTTTCCATTTGCAAAAACACGGATGGGGGCACTTGGGTGGCTCAGTGGGTTAAAGCCTCTGCCTTCAGCTCAGGTCATGATCCCAGGGTCCTGGGATCGAGCCCCGCATTGGGCTCTCTGCTCAGTGGGGAGCCTGCTTCCCTCTCTCTTTCTCTCTGCCTACTTGTGATCTCTGTCTGTCCAATAAATAAATAAAATCTTAAAAAAAAAAAACCACGGATGGAGATAGAGAGTATAGTGCTAAGCAAAATAAGTCAGTGAAAGACAAATACTATATGATTTCATTTATATGTGGAATAGACAAATCAACAAAGGGAAAAAAAGAAAAAGAGAGAGGAACCAGTAAACAGACGCAATTATAGAAAACAAACTGATGGTTTGGGTAGATGAAATAGGTGGTGGGTATTAAAGAGTACACTTAACATGATGAGCACTGAATAATGTACACCTGACACTAATGTAACACTACATGTTAACTATAGTGGAACTAAAACAATGAAGAAAAAAGTTTCTTAGTAACTTATTAATGACACTATTGGGACTTTTTTGTTTGGTTGCTTAATATTAAAAAACGTTCACATATTTCAGAACCCAAAGATAATTTCTTTTACTTTTTACTTGAGAAAAAAATAGAGATAATAAAAAAGCAAAAAAAAAAAGGCTTTAGATGTCTTAAAAGAATGGCTTTTAGGGAGAGAGTGGTGGGGTTACATTATATATTTAAATAAAAAAGCTTAAGGAAAAAAAAAAGAATGGCTTTTGAAGATCTATGATTTTTTGTTTGTTTGTTTTAGCCCCGTTAAGCAACAATCATGGATGCTGGGAGATGAACACACACACACACACACACACACACACAGGATGTTTGAAGAAATTTTTTTTGTTTCTTTTAGTAATAAAATTCAGTGTACATTTTTTTATTTTTAAGAATTGAAAAAAAAAGTGCCTGAGTTATATACATAAGGATTATTCTGTAATAGCATGTTGGAAAAATGAATACTCAAATATCATCTTATCAGAAATTGCTTCTCTGAACCCCTACTAAAGTATCCCCATCTATCATTTCACTGTCTCTTTACTCTGCCTTAATTCTATCATGGTATGGATCACTCTTTGATACTGATTTATTTATTCATGTGCTCATTTTGAATCTCCCTGAATTGTCCCATTCAACAGTAAAACATTTGTCTAAGATCAATGCCCTGAAATTTTACTGAAGAAGCCTCTGCTTTATTCCCAACTTCTGCTAGTTTTATGAATAGTTTCTCCCTTTTGATAGCTCTATATTAGTAGTATATGTATAGTATCCCCCTTATTTGGCTCATACTCTGTGATTAACTTCTGTGTGTGTGTGTGTGTGTATGCAAGCATGTGCATTTCCTCTGACATTCCCAATGTATAGCATGTAAATGCTCTGAAAACTTTTACATTTGTTGATGAAGAATGGTTAACACAACAGAGGACATTGCAAATAGAAAAGGAAAATACCAGTTTGGGGGACATAGACTGAGCAGAAGCTCATCAAAACAAGTGAAGCAAAACTATATTAATATCTCAGATTTCACAATCTGAGAGAAGTCCATTTCAACATGGGTTGAAAAATTCACTAATTCAAATGTGCAGTTCTCATGAGACATAACTGTGGCTCTAGCAACTTTAAGTCTCTCCAATGTTTGTGTGTGAAGTGCTAATTTTCTTCTTTTCATTTCTAGTAAAATAAACAGTATATCAATAAAAATGTCTTAAATTGTAAAAATTAGTAATAAGATTTTTTTGTGCTTCAAATAGTCTTTGTTTCTGATATTTATTTAGAAGAAAGAGTGAAAAGTCTTTTTTTTTTGAAAATAGATGGCTATAAATCAACCATCATTAGTTGTTATTAACTTTCTTTTCCACTTGTGATTTCTAATCATATAAATCAAATAGATTGCCAAGATTTAGATTTTAAAATATAAATGAAATGAGACTAATATTATTAAGTGGAAGATTCACTAACAAATGTCCCTGTTTGAGCATGACTACATCAAATTGGGGGGGGAGTGCTTGCCTATATATTTAAGATTTTTTCTAAAATATAGAGATAACCTGAACTTCTAAGTCCATAAGAAGGAAACAGTTGCCAAGAAGCAATTGTTATTTTAAAATTATTAACACACTGTACAATTATTTCCCAATTTAATCACTAACTGACACTTTAAAACTCAGAACTTATTTGTCTATTATAGGAATTTCTAATGCACACTTGTCAAATTCTTGCAGGAAGTTCCATTCCAAAATTTATATTTTTTATGCTTATCATATCTTTCAGGACAAATAATGGAACCAAGCAATTCTAATGGGCTACACTCGTCATTGTCATAAAAACGCAATTAGACAAAAAGATTGAATATTCACAAAAAGTGTTTCCTTTAGATTCTGGCTAGCAAAAGATGCTGAGGGAAATATCAGAGGAGGGAAATAAAACAAAGTGCAGATAATCACAGGAGTTATAAACAAAGGCAGTTCACATTAATAATTAAGTGAGGAAATTTCCTGTGGAGGTTTAGGTGAGCTACAGCACAATGTATAAAATCACTTGGCTAACTGATCATTAGTTATGTTCTAGAACAGAGGAGTATATATAATGTAACTGGTTTTTCTACCCTATTTTTCTAGCCCAGTAAGTTGTCTCATGTAATTAATATGGCTATTTCCTTTGAGGAAAAATCATCCCCATTACAACCTGGGGTTTTTATTTTATGTAAAGGAGTACTTAATATAAAAAAAAAATGTGTTAAAGAAAGTTTATCACTTCTCTGAAGTTTTTGTGTCATGCATTAGATTACTTTTAATGGTTTTATTTCCATGTTGTCAATATCCAAGTATACATTGTCTGACCTTTGCAATAAAATGTATTTATTATTTTACTGTGATATTTTTGAGTTGGTTTGTGTTTGTTTACTTTTTTGTTTTCTCAGGTCTTGAAAACTGTTATTTATGTCCACAGGGCATTCTTTAAAGAAGAAACATCAGAGCTGCTAAACACACTGAGACACAAGATATCCTAGTAACCAAGGATGGCTTCCTCTTGGAAATTAATTCTGCTTCTGTCAGTAGCTGGGTGTCTTTCAGGTAAGAATTTTGCTGTACATATGAAATAACAAAAATATATTAAAGTCTTCATTACAAAATATCCTCAGGTATTCATTTAAATTTACATCAGAAGTCACACTTTTTAACAAAAGAAAGAAAGCAATTCTTAAACTTTGTTAAAAACAAAAAGTCATATACAATTCAATATAATAAGGTACTGAGGAAAACAGTATATGAATGTTAATAAAATGAGTATCCATCCTACCTCATTGACTCATTTACAATGTAAACCATAATTATTAGCCTTCAGAAGATTTGATAATATATTTATCATTTACCTCAAATAATTATAAAAGTGTCTCACTACAATGCTAAATTTTATCATATAAAGACATAATCATGCTGGATTTATTATACTCACACACACAATCATTTAAAGGCATCTCCAACACAATGAATTTGTCTGGTTGTCTTGGCTTCTCTAACTTTGCTTTGATCAATCTTATTGTTCTATATCTTGGATCTAAAATGTTATCTTTTACTCTGTAAAAGTAGTTTATCTTCTTTGGAATAATACTATCATAATACTAAAAATTAATATGCCACAAGTTTTTGCTTTAATTTAAGAATGTCTAGAAATTAAATTGCATTAATAATTTAAATGTTTCCCCATGTAACATTTATAGCTTGATTTGATTTAACTCAGTAGCTATGTTGTTTTATTAAGTGCTATTACTGTAGCTTCAACTATTTATGATGGATGAATCTTCTTTAAAAACAAAGAGATAATCCTCAACTTAGATTAAGTTATAATTTGTTATAAATGCACATTATATGTTTAAATGTAATAGTTAACATATTTACATGTATTTGAATGTTTTCAGAAGATATAGCAAAACCTCTTTTTTGTTGAAATATTAGTAACTAGCTGCAAAAACAATAAAACAATTCTTAATTTATTATTTATTTTTATGTATTGAGCTCCACTGCTAATGTGGAAAAAAACAGGTTTAAGAAGATACAGGAAAGGTAAAATGAAATTTCTAGAAAATGTTTGTATACACATTGATGAAAACATGAAAAAGTAAGAAAACACGAGCAAGAGGCATTAAAAGTTAAATGAAAACCATGGTCCATCAATATAATGGTTATTTTAAAAAGAAGTAAAGACTCTTCAAATATTTTATCCTGTTTTTCTTTCTGTATAGTAGTAGCATTTTCCCCAGTGATCGTTTCTTTCTCTTTTACTATCTCAATGTCCTCTTCCCCAAATTAAACTAACTGAAAGGAATAGAGGTAGGTTTGCAAGATGAAAGACAGGATGCCCAGTTAAATTTGAATTTCAAATAAACAACAAATAAATGTTTTAGTTCTAGAATGTTTTATGCAATATTTAATTTTATCCGACATTTAAATTTAACTGGAGTCTACTGCTTTTTGTTTATTTATTTGACAATGATAGTTGGAGGGAAATGGTAATTTATAATATCACTCCAAAGTCTTATTTCCTTGTACTGGCACATCATCCTTCCAGATAGTCACTTCAGATGAGATAACAACTCTTGTTGTTGAAACATGAAAATATTCAGTCTGAGGTAGGGTTCACAATTCACTAGATTTCCAGTTCATAAGGTAATCATGGGCTACTGTCTCCATAGAATAAAATGAAACATTGTAAGATAAGAGTATCAAGGCTGTCTGAAGGTACATTATTATTTAGATATTATAAACAATTCCCAAAAAAGTTAAAAACAAAGGACATTTCTCATTTGTATGAGATTTATTTTTAATTATCTGTACTCAATATAAGACATCTATATGTGTGTTATTTTTAAAACAGATTCTTTTCTACTGTAGAGATTTGTTTAAAAATTGATTATATATTTGTAAGGATCAATTATCAAGGATGATTATATTTAAAAAATCCTCTCACTTTTAATTTGGAAATATAGCTCTTATGCTTTTGTTAGGTGGTGATACTTGTACTGAATATTCACTATTTTGTTATTTTATTTTTATTCTTTAGGTTTTCTTGGTTATTGTTTTTTATTTGTTTATAAGTGTCACATTATAAAACCTACCTGGCGTAGTAACCTGATTACTATTACAGAAAATAAGGGTAATTAAGCTATGGGTCATGCACACATTTTATATGGTTGCTATTATTTGAACCAACAAAATTGGTCAAAGAAATGAGAAGTCCAAGACTGTATTCTTTCTTTGTTTTACTTCTTCTTTTTTTTTTAATGAATAGATTATCTTGGGTGTATTTTACTAAGAAATATAAAATTCTTGTACAACCCTATGTCTGGAAACTGGCTATTAAAAACAATGAAAACTTTATAGCTTGTATAGTGATCTACAGCCTTATATTAAAAACAGACTGATGATTAAAACTATGGTGAGATGCCACTACACCTGTCAAAATGGTTAAGATCCAGATAGACACAAAAAACAAAATTGTTGGTGAGGATACAGAACAGGAATGTTTATTCATTGATGGTAGAAAAGCAAAATGGCATAGCCACCTTGGAGGACAGTTTGGCTGTGTTTACAAAGCTAAATAGTTTTGCCATCTAATTAAGCATCCGGACTCTTAGACATGTACCTGATTTTAAAATGTATGCACATAACAAAATATCTGCACAGGAAAGTGTACAGGAGCTTTATTAACAATCATCAGAAGTCGGAAACAACCAAGATGCCCTTTAATAAACGAATGGATAAACTGTGTAAATTTTATATAGTTCAATACTATTCAGTGATAAAAATAAATAATCAAACCATGCATACACATGGATAAATCTTATATGCATATTGCTAATTGAAAGAAGCTTGTCTGAAAACACTAGATATTGCATGATTCTATTTATATGACCTTTTGGTAAGGGAAAAACTATAGA
This sequence comes from Taxidea taxus jeffersonii, assembly GCA_003697995.1. Lineage (NCBI taxonomy): Eukaryota > Metazoa > Chordata > Mammalia > Carnivora > Mustelidae > Taxidea > Taxidea taxus. The sequence goes on along the minus strand of RCUC01169055.1, from coordinate 31,759 downwards.
AACAGTACAGATTACTGACTGTCAGATGTTGGGAAAAGGGGATGATTAAATGAGTGGAGATAAGGTATTTTTTAGGGTGATAAAAACACTCTCTGTGATATTGTAATGGTGAATGCATGGCATTACACATTTATCAAAACTCATAGAACTTTATAGCACAAAGTAAACATCAATGTATACAAATGAAAAATAATAGTAATAATAATTAATAATAATCTTGGAAATTAATGGATCCCAGATTAAAAGGTAGAGTGTGACAAACAATCTAACGTATTACCAATGTATGAAACAACTTCATTTAAGGCAGTGACGGACAATGATAATGACTTCAGTAACTGTGGAAATGAATCTTCAAAACTAAAAGCAAGAAAACATACACACACACACACACACACACACACACACACACACACACCACCACCACCACCACCAAAAACCCTGTACTTTGGTAATATGCTCTAGTTAGTAATATTATCATTAGCAACTCTAATCCCACTGTATGTGAAATTGAATAAGGCAGTGGTGGTTATGGTGGGAGCCAATTTTCTCACTGTTAGAATGGGAGGTTACAAATGAGCAAGAGAAGGATAGATTGATCCATGTGGTAATGGATTAGCACTAGAGACTTCATTATGAACTCATGTTTAGCTTAATGTAGATACAGATGGTTACATATTAAAAGTATAGATATGTATATATATATATGTGGCTAGGTATACACACATATATCATGTTCTGTCATTTAAGATGGCCTAGAAGCAAGGTACTATAGTAGAAATCAGTACATAAAGTGCCAAGATCTTAGTTTCTAATACTATTCTCCAATTGAAGGGATCAGGGCTATTTGAAGGACTAACTCTAGGACTGGGGCAGGAAGTATACTTGACCAGCCTAGAGTATTTTATAATAACAAAGAGTAAAGAAGTGCTAAAACAAACAAAGCAACACACAAAATACAAACACAATAAGCAAGTACGTCAAAGGGACACAGAAGCCAATTGGAAAAGTTCCCAGTAGCCCAAACTGGAAAAAAAATTGAGCGAGAAAATAAAGAAATATGAGCGAAAGCCCAAAGAATAAAATAATTGCCCATAAGTGCATACTGATATGATAAGCAAATGAATAAATAAAAAGAATAGACTAATTTCCTGTGTAGATGAATTTCAAATAATTTATGAAAATACTTTTTTCTCAGGGAAGTGGAATGTAACTTTCCCATCCTTTAAATGTGGGCTCCACAGAAACTTGTTTCTAAAGAATACAGAGTGGAAAAGGATAAAAAGTAACTTTCCAGAGAAGGAAACTGATACCTTCTTCAACTCAGTGATGATCAAAGTAAACATCAGCAAAGATACATTTACCCTTGATATGGTGTGATGAGAATAGCACCTTACCTCTGTGATTTTCCTCATTAAGACCTATGTCCCCAGTCTAATCATGAGAAAAATATCAGTCAAACCCAAAGGAGAGACATTCTATGAAACACTTGGCCAATACTCTTCAAAAATTTGAATGTCATAAAAAACTAGGAATATTGGAGAAAGTGTCAAAGAAAGAGGAAGCTAAGATGACACAGCAACTAAATGTAATATGTGACTCTGCAATAGATAGAATCCTTTGATAGAAAAAGAATATTGTACACAGAGAATCTATAAAACATATGAAATATGTGTTTTATTTAAGAAGTAGTGGAAACATCAATCTTATGACAGTGAGTTGTGAAATGGTTTTAGAGGAGGAAAATTAGATATTGTAAATTTTATTTTCTGAGAAGCTGAACCAAACAAAAGAAAGAATGGCAGATAACTTCAAAAAGATAGAAATTCAAGTCTGTGTGTCTGTACAATTATGGATGTGTCTTAATCCTAGAGAAACTACTATTTACAGAAATTCAATCCACAGAAGACATAATATACATATTGATTGTATATTTCACTAGTTTTTGGTGTGTAATAAACCATTCTCAAATTTAGTAGTGCCTGTGTGTACGCACGCGCACACACACCCCAAACATTATTTCTCACAATCCTGAGTGTCAGGTTGGTGGTTCTTCTGGTTTGGGCAAGTTTAGCTGATCTCTGCAGTCCCCATGACATTTGAAAGAGTAGGATTGGATAATGTATTTAGCCTCACACTACGGCTAATTGGCTCCACTAGCAAAGGCAATGGGGGATGGCTTGAGCATGTCTCTGATTTTCCAGTACTCTAGCCCAGGCTCTTTCACACAGTTGTTCAGATCGGTGAAGCAAAAGTAGGGACAAAATCCAATGTGCAAGCACTTTTCAAGCCTCTGTGCCATGTTTGTTATTGTCGCATTGACTACAACAAATCACATAGGTCAAAACAGGATTCAAAGAGTAAAAAAATAGATTCCACCTCTTGAAAGAGTAGTTTGCAAAAGCACACTGTAAATATATTGAACATGGTATTATTAACTCAGGCATTACGCTACACAGTCAATTTCTAGGACTTACGCATTTTACATAGTTTAAACTTTGTACCCTTTGAGTAATACCTTCTTGTTTTCCCCTCTTTCTAGCTCCTTGGCACCCACCATTCTACTTTCTGCTTCTATAAGTTTGACTATTTTAGATTCTTTATAGGTTCTTTATATAAGTGGCATACTTAAAATTTTTCTAAGAGGGTAAATCTCATTTTAAGTGTTCTTACTGTAAAAGAAAAGAAAAAATAGAGAAGAAAAGGAAAGAAAATAAATTAAAAGGGCAGGCAAAACTTTTAAAGATGATGGTTATGCTTATGGCATAGATTATGGTGATGGTTTAACAGATGTATACTTATTCCAAACTTATCAAGTTATATACATTAAATATGTATTTTGTTGTATATCAATCATACCTCAACAAAGTGGCCTAAATAAAGTGTATATAGAGCAATAAGATATATCCATGCCCATTTTCAAGCTCTACCACATAATGTTTTATATCTATGAATATTTTATATAAAATAATAATCCTGTTTTAGTTAACAACAAAGAAGATGTAAGATTTCTTTTTATCATTATTTCAGACACAATGACAGTGAGAACACTGTGATCTAACTTCATTAGCTGAGATTAAAAAACTTTAAAAATCAATAATTTTTTATCAATATGAGATAAATTCACTTGAGTAAAATCTAAGCTTTTCAGGGGCGCCTGGGTGGCTCAGTGGGTTAAGCCTCTGCCTTCGGCTCAGGTCATGATCTCAGGGTCCTGGGATCAAGTCCCGCATCAGGCTCTCTGCTCAGCGGGGAGCCTGCTTCCTCCTCTCTCTCTCTGCCTGCCTCTCTGCCTATTTGTGATCTCTGTCTGTCAAATACATAAATAAAATCTTAAAAAAAAAGTCTAAGCTTTTCAGCATAGAGTGTATGAAATTGGGGGAGAAATCATAATTAGCATAGCTTAGTTCTATACATATCTACAGAAATTATCAACATTTCAACCTCTACTGTGTCAAAATCCAAGTTGTTTTCTTTAAAAATGATTCTTCAAAGATTTATTATCCTTCAAATGTGTATAGAGGAAGCAATATGATACAGGACTTAACCTTCTTTGAATTTATAAACAAGTTTACTGACATTCCTTGGTTCTGTAAATTGCTTTTCATTTAATCTCCATGTTTAAACAAACAACAACAAAAAATAAATGGTTTAAATTGTTCTGGTCTGTTTTACAGAATATCCTATCTAATAGGTTTTTTAATCATCATATCCCTTTGGGAATGTGGCTAGTAATTACTCTAATTTCTTTTAAAATATTTAACACTTAGAAATATGCATCATAATAATCATTAACTGTATGTTTCTTTTTGTGAAATATAGTAAAACAGCATGATGGGATATTGAGCTTAAGAATGATAATGCATGTGAAATATGTCAAATACAAATATTAATTATTTATTATTAAAATAAGCTACAATGTAGTTATTATTATCCACATTATCATGTGGTTGAAGATCATTTGGTTGAAGGATTTTGAAAAAACATTCTTTTTTTCAGTCCCCAGTACCAAGCATATTGCTTTCAACATCCTAAATCTGCTTATGCATTTCTATCAAAGTTATAGACTTAAGAAAAAATATTTAATTAGATTTATTTAAACTAGATATATTAATAGTGTGTCTATATTGAGAAAAATCTCCTTCATTAAATTAAAAAAATTAGGATTAAAAATAATTTGGAGATCATGTGCCTGATTCCTTATATTTACTTTGGCAAGTAAAATATTATTTGTTCTCAATAGGGATGAGGCTCAGGGAGGTTCTATCACATACCCAATGACCCATAGATGGTAACTAGTGGAAGAATAATGAGAAGGGTGACTCCTATATCAATGACTTCAACATACCAGACAACACAGAGGGGAGACAAGAGAAGAAATTCAATTCTCAAAGTTACACTGACTTTCTTCTGATATAATTACGTGTAGTTCATTTATCCTGAATTACTTTCAGATGTTTCTGATGTAAGCTGTATTGCTTTAAAACAACCAAAAAACCACACATTTTTCTCATCACTTTCACCTCATTCTTCTTCATTGAGTTAAATTTATTTTATTGGACAGGTTTGTTCCTTTTACCAAGATGATACAGTATGAACAGAGAATGTCCGTCATGGATAAGCTTATGCAAATACTCTCCTTCTTCCTGGTGGCAGTGAAATAATAGCACAGAACTTTGTCACTGACAACTAGGGCTTCCTAACAACTTTAAAAGGAAATGAAAAGAGAAGTGTTACAGAAAACAGGTGCCTGATAATATTAAGTCTGACTGGCCTACTGCAGCTGAGAAGGGGAAATGGATTATGTGGCTCCTCTGTGATTATTTTGAAATTATATATGTGCACACTGCATTTGTCCCCCAGGAAGTCATGATGATAATAAAGGTTACCTCAGTGCAAAAAAAGAAAAACAAGTTTGACTCTTATCAGCTGTGCACTGGTTGTATTAGACATGTAACTAATCAAAAGACAATTTAATTTCTCCTTATTAGTGGAGGTGGTGTTTTGGTGGGGGAGGGTGTCTGAATTTAGTTTTATTTTTATCTTAAAGGCAAAGAAAATGTTAAGAAATATCTATAATTATCAGCAATTCCTAGAGTGATATAAAAAGGAAACTATCAGCTGAAGAGAGCCAGATTCAACATCCTCGAGAAATGAGAATAAATATGTGTTCTCAGTGTTTTGGAGAGTGAAGAGAGAATTAACTAGTTTATTAGGTCAGATGAATGTTATTTCACCTACATGAGAAATATTAAAAAGTTTTCCACATAATTATTGGTTAAAATGTAAACAAAATACATCAAAATGTTTTATAATCTAGAAAGTGTCATGAAAGTTATCTCATGCTTCTTCAACTGGACTCTTATTGAAATTATTTTCAAAAATTATAAATATTTGTTGTTAAAATATTAACTAGAAACAGTGCAGTTCTTTCTGATATTGTAAAATAATGCTCAGAAAATTCATACTGTATCAACTATCCACAAGAAATTGTGAACAGATGTTCACGATATCATTTGTTAAGCAGAGATAAATTTCTACTACAATAATAAAACAGCAAAATACATCAACGTATGGTGAAGATTGTTTTATTGCTTAGATAGAACCTCTGAGGAGCTGCCTCTATTTAGTAATTTGAATAATTAATCAGCAAGAAAATAGCTATATTTTTTATATCTCATTAATTTAATACAAGCCTATTATACTTATAAAATCTAAGGTAGTTATATTCATAAGAACCCAAACAAGTTGGATACAGCTGAGATGCAGAGAAATACAGGAAAAAAAAATCCTGTTCTCCTTGACTTTAAATAAAATTTATAAGCTTATCCGGATCCAAATATTTAAAATGCATCATGTGAAAAATAAATAATATCTAATTGTGGGATTAAAAAAGGGTTACATTTATTTTAGCTATTTGGGAAAATATTATTTTGCTAACAACCTACAAAGTCAACTGCACATTTCTTAAAACTGTAGATTTCTATATTTGGTGATATTTATTTGATACATCTATCAACTAAAATATTTTTTCTAACATTTGGTAAAAAATGTTTTCCATTCTAATTCTCACTGTAGCTTTAGCAAAACTTTGTCAGAGAACTTGTTACTTGGCTATTATATGATGTATTTATGAAGGTGTCTGTGCTTTGGCAGAACCATCCAAATGGGCCAGATCAGGGATAAATATGGTTTTAAGTGATGATCTTTACCTTTTTAGTATTTTTATATTTGCAATTATAATTTTTATGTCCTTAAATAAAGGAAACGGGATTATCTTGCTCTATAAAAACAGGAAACGTGTAACTTTTCTTACAAAAGACTTAGAATAATACTTTCTAAAGCATGGGTACTCATTTTTAAATAAATGAAAGGAATAATTAATTACTTGTTTGATTATTTTCTTCTGTGAAGAGAGGCATAAGCTATGTTTCTGTTTATAGAAATTTCTGGTCAGAAAACCTCCAAAAATGATGAATAATTTTGGATTTTCCAATCTGATCATCCTAATATCTTTTAATACCATGGACTAAACTGAGGTATTTTTGGATATCCTGTAGTCTGGGGTTAAAGAAGAAGCAGTTATCTTAGTTTAGTTTAGGAGATTGTGAAAATATGCAGAAAGGAAAAAAAAAAAAAAAAAAAAAAAAAGAAAATGTATGGGGGGAAAAGGAAAAAAAAAAAGTAAAATCTTTGAATCACCAGTGTCTTTGATCAGGCATCTGAGGTCTCATGCTACACATTTTCACACAGAATGAAGGTCTGACAGATTTTGTTTCAAGATGTTCTAAAGGTCTCCAAGAGGATACCTAACTTGTATGCCTCTCTACTTGCTCTTCTATAATAATTCAGAGAGATGTATTAACTGATAATGTCTTTGCTGCCCTAGAGCTATTTTTGATTAATGCCTAAATTGAGAAAGAACTATTTCAACCTGGCCCCTAGGCCCTTAATCCTGAGGGAATGGGCTGGTTTTTGCTTGTTTGATGGCTTTTTCTAAAGGATTTGGTAGAACTCCAGGTGGAACATTTCTTTCACTTGTGATTCAGTCTTTCTTCTAAAAAATATCATAGGTATGGTTAAAAAGTTCTAAGTGGGCATAGCATTAAGTAATTTGTCAAAGATGTTTTGTATTACAGATAGAAAGTACAGAGATAAAAGGCCAGTCCCAGTGGCCTAATAAATTCCAAGTATTTGTTAGCCCAAATCATTTATCTGCTAATTTAACAAATATTAATTTAGTGCTTACTATGTATCATTCTAGTCACTAAGGATACAGCAGTGAACAAGACAAACAAAACTTGCATCCTTGAGGAACTCACATTCTAGGAGAAAAAATAAACAATTTAGTAAGAAACTAAATAATGCAAGGTCTGCAGGGATAATTCCCATAAAGAAATTAAGGAGAGTAAAGTAAAGAGTGATGTGTGCAGTGCTGGGGTAGCAAGTCGTTGCTTTACATAAGATGGCAAGAAATATCACTTGGAATTGGTCTCTAAGGAAACACCTGATGAATGTGGAAGAAGCAAGCCATGTGAATATCCGAGAGAAAGTGTCAGAGGGAGGAAAAAGTCAAAACCCTCACAGGGAAGCATTTTCTGTGTTTGAAGAAGAACCAATATAGAAGACAGAAGAACTTTTACGGATAAAGAGAGTGTATGACAAGAAGAGTCATAAAGAATGAAATTGTAGGGGCGCCTGGGTGGCTCAGTGGGTTAAAGCTTCTGCCTTCAGCTCAGGTCATGATCCCAGGGTCCTGGGATGGAGCCCCGCATCAATCTCTCTGTTCAGTGGGGAGCCTGCTCCCTCCTCTCTCTCTCTCTGCCTGCCTCTCTGCCTACTTGTGATCTCTGTTTGTCAAATAAATAAATAAATAAAAGAGTGAAATTAGTAAATAGGCAATGACTAGATCATATTTTAGGCAGAGATGTAACTTGATAACATGTTAAAAATCATGCTAAATGCTTTATAGAAAATAGATTGTAGAGCTTGGGCAAAATGTAAGCAGGGAAAATGGGTTGTTATTTCAAAAGTCTACAAGGGGTGCCTTGGTATCTCTGTCAGTTAAGCATGTGGTTCTTGATTTTGATTCAGGTCATGATCTTTGGGTTGTGAGATGGACTGGACTCTCACATTGGGCTTCACTCTGGGTGTGAAGCCTGCTTTCGATTCTCTCTCTCCCTCTCCCTCTGGCTCCTCACCTGCTTCTCTCTTTCTCTTTCTCTCTCTCTCAAAAAAAAAAAAGGTTTGTAAGAGAGAAGATGACAACAGGTATTCAATAAGTAATTATTGATTTGAATATGAGTCAGCAGTGTTATGTGCCTACCAAAACAAACAAGCCAAAAAACAAAACAAAACTAATATTATCTGTATTAACAATATCAATGTCGAGAACAAAGGAAAGGTTAGATCTACTTTGCATCTATCATGCTAACAATGACTGTGGTATTATGTTCAGTTCCTAGCTCAGTCATATAATAGAAACATAGATAAACAAGAATGAATTTGCTGGAGGGAAAGCAAAGTGATCAGGAAAAATTTGAAACCATATTATAATGAAAATGATAAAAGGAACTAAAAGAATGAGGACTACATTAAATATTAGAGCTAATGTTTAAGGAAATTTTGAAGTAAGATTCAGGGAAGACCTCCTTCTTCTCCCAAGGTCTTTCCTGAATCAATTATCTTTTGTTTTTGTTTTTTTTTTTTTTTTTAAGTCAATGAGTAAAATATATTCAGAACTCCAATATACAAATATCTTAGGGGTCAGGCAAAAAGGCTTTTTGTTTTTGAACTCTGGGAATATATTCTTCTCATACTTTTTAAGTTGATTTTACCTGCCTATTTTCTATCCTGATTCACAGTAGTGACTTTCAGTTGCAGATTGTCTTCTCTATTTAGGACATTGAGATCAGGCCTCTGTATATTCCTAATGATAAGCAACTATAATTGTTCATGGAATAAAACAAGATAAAAATATTTTGAAAAAAGGGGCACCTGGGTGGTTCAGTCCGTTAAGCATCTGCCCTCAGCTTGGGTCATGATCCCAAGGGCCTGGGGCTCAATCAGGCTTCCTGCTCAGTGGAGAGCCTGCTTCTCCTTCTCCCTCTGCCTGCTGCTCTGCCTACTTGTGCTTCCTCTCTATTTCTCTGTCAAATGAATAAATAAAATCTTAAAAAATATTTCTTGAAAAAATAACCTTTTTTTAAACTATCATACAGAAATATCATTTTCAGTATCCTGATCTCTTAGTGAGGTATATCAGCCTATTATTTCTCATAGCAAGAAAGAATTGTCACATAGCAAATAGGCAGGAATCTTGGCTCAAAAGTCAGAATCCCAAAGGTAATACTACATTCAGCTTCTATATTTAAGTAGCTGGAAGTTTGTCAGATGAAAGCAGCTTAGATTTATTCTAAAATCTCCAAAGGGACAAATCAGTCAAAATACCAAAAAGTGAAAAGTACAATTAATTTAAAATGAAGATCATTCTAAGAAGCCAAGTTGCACACTGGTAGAATTAACTCTATCTCAAGAAAATCTCTCCATTCTCTGTAGAGTTCATGTATGAGCTAAATGATCATTATGTAAAGATAATTTTAGCATCAAAGCTTACTTAATCAGGTGATATAAATGTTTTTCCCCTATTAGGTCTATGATTCTGTAAGCTGGACTTTAATAAAGTAGCTATGCATTTTCTATTTTATTTTTATCATATTTTAGTAACAGGGGAAGAGTTTAACAATAGAAGATTAACAATAGAGGATAACCAAATGAGAGAAAGATGAATAGTTGCAGGTAGAAAAACTGAAAATCGAAAGAATGAGTTGGAGGCCAAAAACAATATATAGACACATCCAGTGGAACTGACACTTATTTGATGAGAACGATAAGAAAGAAAAGAGTAAAAGATGTTTCTGTTTGCTGTTTTGAGCCAGCATGTGAGAGTAAAGTGGAGCCATCAGTAGAAATAAAGACCAAGAATGTAGATTAGTTTGAAATTAAAGATGATGAAATATGATGGAATAGTGAATTCAAGAAATAAATAGTTGTTATTGTCAAATATAATGTAATGAATTCAGAAGAAAAAAGTAATAAACTGGATTTTTTTTTCATTGTTGAGCATAAAGTGACAAGAACCTATTATGTTTTGAATTCCACTGAAGGAAACTTATTTTGTTAAGTAATAAAATAGACCATCAGGCCTTTAATCATATAAAGTGGTCTTTTCATAAATTCAGATGATTCCTTTCTGTTAAGTTATTCTGCCAGATCAGAACATTGTTTTAGATATAGTTTCTTAATAAGCTTTGAGAAATGATTCCTCTTGGAAAGAAAAATAGTTCATTTGGGGAAAATAACCTAGGATTACTATTGTGTACTAAATTCAACTTTGTCATGGATTTTAGGACTTTGGATAAGTTATTGTCTTCTCTGTAACACAGTGGCTTAAACTATATTATTTTAAATTATCTTCCATATTCTAACAGTTTTCCAGTTAGTTCACAACTTTTACTAAAGCCATAAGTTGAGAACAATAAATACTCAATATTCTCCTATTTGAAAGAATGGTGCTACACATGCCCATGTGTTATTTACTAAAAGATGTCAATGTATGTTAACTCTTCTGGAATTTAAATTAAAACAAATTAAGTCAAATAATCAAATTAACATGTCAAATATGGTCCATCCTAAATAATCAATTAAAAATTTAAAGGAAATCAAGAATATTAAAAAAAAAAAAATTAAGTCCTCAGACTATCTAAAGCTGATGGAAGTGAACTGAGCTTTCTTTTCCCATCACTAAGGGGAAAGAAAGAGGATACTTTCCTCAAGCCAAACAAAGATGGTCCACAGGAACCCCTTCTGGCAATTAGACTGTCTGCGGGAAGAAAATACACCTCTTACTTCTATGCTTTCTAAACTACAGAAAATCAGATGTCCTTTATAGAGAAAACAATGGGGCAGAACACGTTAGAAAAATCTCAGAAAAACCTTGCATGCTTTCCGTAGACTTGAGTGTGGATGAAATGATAGTATAAGGGCATAGAAATTAACTCCTGCTTTTTAAATTCATGAGGTGGATAAGAGTTATCCTTGAAGGACAAATGAGTTTAAAAGGTCACAGAGAATCACTAAGTCCCAGCATTTGGAAGAGCAAAGATTCATGAACTTTCTGTGGGACAGAAGTTAATTCTGCAGAACTAGCCATGCTTGGGTCATCTTGATGAACTTTAGCCAATGCAACTTAACAGAAGGAGATAAACTGTGGGGGGTTGGGAGGTAGAGTCCTGGGGGCTAGAACTGGGAGGGAGATGCAAACATAATCTATCAGTCAGAGAGTAGAAATGGGGCAGCATGATGGCTTGTAAGGAGCCTCCAAAGAACCACCATGTGCAACCCAATACAGAATCAACATTTGGGAGTCTGCTATGCAGATAGCCTTGTCAAATTACAACAGTTCCAGTCAGTTAGGCCAAGTAGGACTTTTGGCCTTTATCTTTTTGACAGCATTAAAGGATTCATCAATAATAGGAAGGGAAAGAAAAAAAATGCTCATTTTCCTCTAGCACGGTTTCCTTAGCCATAAGGTAAACCTAATTTAAAGAAAAGAAGGTTGAGAGACTGAAATTTAGGTCAGGGTTGTATACATTAATATTCTAAAATTCATCCCAATAGCCAAAAAAACAACAACAAAACTTTGTGCCATAACTTGAAGTGTACAGAAAGCTGGGAATCCACTGAGAATGTCATCTGGGGGCAGAAGGGAAATCTAGCAGGAGAGGTTTAAAGGCAGTAATTGGAGAAAAACAAAACTTCTCAGTGCCTTTCATAAACTCATTACATATATTTGGATGTTCTCTCCTTATTAACATATAAACTTTCTGGTAGCATTTCGTAGGTATTATCCCTTTAATAAAAGTGTATTGAATGCTACTCTAAGTCAGAAAATGTCCTGAATGGTCTGGATAAACCAGAAAAAAATGCAAGCCCACACAGTCATCAGAGGTTACAGATGTTTATATCTGGCCTCAGGGAAGAGGTGGCTGCTTTCTTTGGGGGCAGAACAGACTCAGATTGCTCTGAAGTTTCCAAAGCCTGGTTAAGATATTTGGACTGATAAACAAATACTGAACTACACAGAGGTAGAAAAAATGTCTAGGAGTCTATTGTATAGAACATACCTTATTTTAATCATAGTATCATAAGAGATCTTTGTTGGACTCTCTTCTGGCATATTTATTAAGCAATTCACATCAACAACTTCAAGGGAAAGACTAGAATTAAGTGGGTGGTGAAGTATTGGCTGTGTTTGAATAGGTGGGGAGAAAAGAAAACAGCATTAAAGCAGAGGGAAATGCACTAGTATATTGCAGAGAGAGCTCTAGCTCTGCCTACTTATATTTTTTGGCACATTACAAAGACTCTTGCCCAGTCCCCCTCCCTTTTCTTTTTTCTTTTTTTTTTAAAGATTAATTAATTAATTAATTTGAGAGAGAGACAGTGAGAGAGAGCATGAGAGGCTAGAAGGTCAGAGGGAGAAGCAGATGCCCCGTGGAGCCGGGAGCCCGATGCGGGTCTCGATCCCAGAACTCCGGGATCATGACCTGAGCAGAAGGCAACTGCTCAACCAACTGAGCCACCCAGGTGCCCCCTCCCCTTTTCTTTAAGCACTCATATTCCATAACTGTATGCTCTAAATGAATTATTCACATTTAGGAAAATAAAGCATATGTGAGTATATGTCTTGTTGATCTACAAATGATTAATCTTAATGTTTGGAGGTAGCTTGGAATCCAGAAAAAAATAGATGTTTTTACTAGGTTAATGAGCAGAATTTACAACATGTTGTTTCTCCTAAGCATTTATCTGTAACTTATGTCAATAGAGTAAGTTGTTACAGATATTATAATTTTAATTTAATTAAAATGTGAGTGGCAGATATTTATTTTCCTCTTTTGAGAGAGAACATAGAAAAATCTATTCTCAAGGTGGTGAATAAAATAGAACAAAATAGAATGTTTAACAGCCCATGAAAACATCACATGATAATTACCATAGACATATATTCAAAAAAAAGTTTGAGAGGTCCTTCAATTGTTCCTTCTAATTATTTAAAGGTGGAGATGAGGGTGGGGAGATGGCAGAAGGACCCTAAGCTCACCCAGTTTCATGGATACAACTAGATAATATATCAGCACAAATGACACAGGAAATGACCAGAAGACAGGCAGAACAATCTCCACAGCTAAAGGTAGAGAAGAGGCCACAGTGAAGAAGGTAGGAAAGTAAAGACACAGTTTGGAGTGAAATAGACCATAGTCTATATGGTCCATAGTCAGGAAAAGCTGGAGGTGTAGAGCAGGTAAGATACTCCAGGCTTCTGCACAGAGGAACCTGAACTCCAGGGAGCCTGCACAGAGAATACAAATCTCCATAACATTTGGCTTTAAAATTGAGAGGGACAAAATTTCATGGATTCTTGCAACAAACAGTACCTAAAGCCTAGAATTTTAAAAATCAGTAGGCTCAAATCTGGGAGAGCAAGAAGGGCATTAGGAAAGTGAATTCCTGCCCTTAGAGAGATAGCATAGCAAGCAGCCTGTACAGATACTGCATAGAACCAGCAGTATGAAAAATGCTTGGGACATGTGGGAGTGAGTTATTCACTCATGTTAGAGCTTGTCTCAGGAAGGCATGGATCAAAGGAAGACCCCTGCATGAACAAAGGAGCAGGTAGGCACTATTTCTCTACCTCACCTCCCACAGGAAAAAAAAAAAAAAAAAAAAAAAAAGGTTACCTGTGGGGAACCAGCATTACTCTGACACTCCCTACCTAACCGGTTTACACCAAGACCCCTCCACCTTGCACTTTGCAGCACTGTCATTCCCAGTCATACTTGCCTCAGTTCCCTTTCTGCAGGGTATTTCTACAGAAGATCAGCACAGCCACACACCCCCATTGAATCTCCTGGCCCACACACTGTTCTGGCAGCAGCAGCAGTGGCAGGGGTAGCTGGTCTCCTTTCACAAGTAGACCAGGATGCACCTTGTTAAAATACGCCCCACCCTTACTGGGGCCTAAGCACTGCCCACACAGGCAAAAAGAACAAAAGGATAAAGCATCCAGAACACAAAAGCAAAGTGCACACACACACACACACACACACACACACACACACACATAGGAGATATTCTCAAAAGCACCAGGACCTAGGGAACAAGAAATACTGCACCACATGACACTGCAGGACCTCTTCTTCATAAAGTCATTACTTTTAAGAGCAAGAGACACAGCTGACTTTCCCAATACATAGACAGATGCAGAAAGTTAGACAAAATGAGGAGAGAGAAGAATATGTCCCAATGAAAGAATAGGTTAAAACCATAGGAAAATACCTGAGCAAAATGGAGATAAATAATATGCCCAATAGATAATTTAAAATAATAATCATAAATATACTTACCAGCCTTGAGGAAAAAAAAGAAAGAGGACATCAGCGAGACCCTTAAAATGAGTTAAAAATAACCAATCAAAGATGGAGAAGACAATAAATGAAATTTAAAAATATATATATTCTAGATGGAATAAATAACAGGATAGAGGAAGCAGAGGGATTAATTAATGACCTGGAAGACAGAGTATGGAAATTAAGCTGAGTAAATGAGGAGACAAAAATATGCAAAACAAGAATAAACTTAAGGAACTAAGTGACTCCATCAAATGTAAAGCAACATTTGTGTAATAGGAATGCCAGAAAAAGAAGAGAGACAGAAAATTTCTTTGAAGAAATAATAGCTGAAAACTACATTAATTTGGTGAATGAAACAGATATTCAGATCCAGAAGACAGAGAAATCCCCCCTCCAAAAAATAAATCAACCCAAGGAGGTCCACAATAAGACACATATTAATTAAAATAATAACAACAAAAAAGTTGTGATGAACAACAACAACAACAACAAAGTTAAAAGCAGCAAGAATAAAGAAGAAAATTACCTAATGGACACCCTATAAGTCTATAAGCAGATTTTTCATGAAACTTCAAGCCATTCCCTTCTGGCATATTATGACACAACATATTCAAAGTCCTGAAAGGAAGAAAATCTGCAGTTAAGAATATCCTATCCAGAATAAAATGAGAGATACTCTCCCAGACAAACAAAAACTAAGAGTTCATTACCAATAAAACAACCCTACAAGAAATATTAAAGGACACTCTTTGAGGAAAGGAAAGTCCATAAATGAGAGAATGAAAACTAAGTATATTTGTAAAACTAAATAAAGGCATTCATAAAATAAAATAATGTAGTTAATGACAACACATACCTAAAACCTAGGTGGAGAGGAGAAGAGAATAGATTCAGATTTAAATGACCATCAATTCAATATAGACTGTCATATGCAGATGTTATATATAATCTGAATGGTAACCACAAATCAAAACCAGTAATAGAAATGCAGATAATAAAAAAAAAGAAATGCAGATAATAAAAATAAAAGTGTCCAAGTATATCACTAAAGAAAACCAGCAAACCATGAAAGAGCAGGAAAAGATCAGAGAAAAACTAAAAACAAAAACACAAAACAAGTAATAAAATGCAATAAATAAATATCTATCAATAATTACTTTGAATTTAATGGACTAAACCATCTAATGACATAGGGTGACAGACTGAATTAAAAAACAAAACAGGGGGGCGCCCGGGTGGCTCAGTGGGTTAAAGCCTCTGCCTTCGGCTCGGGTCGTGATCCCAGGGTCCTGGGATCGAGCCCTGCATCAGGCTCTCTGTGTGGTGGGGAGCCTGCTTCCTCCTTTCTCTCTCTGCCTGCTTCTCTGCCTAATTGTGATTTCTGGCTGTCAAATAAATAAATAAATCTTAAAAAAAAAAGTGACTGGGTGTCTCAGTGGGTTAAACCTCTACCTTTGGCTCAGGTCATGATCTCAGGGTCCTGGGATTAAGCCCCACATTGGGCTCTCTTCTCAGCAGGGAATCTGCTTTCCCCCACTTTTGCCTGCCTCTCTGCCTACTTGTGATCTTTGTCTGTCAAATAAATAAATAAAATTTTTAAAAAAATAAATAAAACAAAACAAAACAAAAACAAGACCCATCTACATGCTGCCTATGAGAGACTCATTTTAGACCTACAGATGTGCAGATGGAAAGTGAGGGGATGGAGAAACATTTATCATGAAAATGGATGTCAAAAGAAGACAGGGTAATGATACTTACATTGGATAAACTGGACTTAACAAAAAAAAGGCTATAACAGATAAAGACACCATAAAATAATAAAAGGGACTACCCAACAAGAAGATGTAACAATTGTAAGATTTATGCACACAACATGGGAACAGCCAAATACACAGAACAGTTAATAAGAAACATAAAGGAACTAATCAGTAGTAATACAATAATAGTAGGGGATTTTACAACCACACTTACATCAATGGACAGATTATACAAAAGGAAAATCAACATGGAAATAATGGCTTTGAATGACACACTGGATCACATGGATTTAGCAGGTATATTCAGAACATTCCACCCTAAAAAGTAGAATACACATATGTCTCAAGTCCACATGGAACATTCTCAGAATAGATCACATATTAGCTCACAAAATAAACCTCTATAAATTTAAGAAGATTGAACTCATACAATGCATATTTTCTGACCACAACTGTATGAAACTAGAAGTCAACCACAGGAAAAAAATCTGGAAAGAGTGCAAATACATGGAGGTAAGAGCATGCTACTAAACAATGAATGGACCAACCAAGAAACCAAAGAAGAAATCAAAAAGTACATGGAAACAAATGAAAACGAAAACACAACAGTCCAAGAATTTTTAGATGCAGCAAAAGTAGTTCTAAAAGGGAAGTATATAACAATACAGGCCTACCTCAAGAAGCAAGAAAAATCTCAAATAAAAAACCTAACTTTATACCTAAAGGAGCTAGAAAGAGAAGAGCAAATAAATCCCAAAAAGAGCAGAAAGTAGGAAATACTAAAAATTAGAGCATAAACACACCAAACAGAAACAAAAAAAAAAAACAGTAGAATAGTTCAATTTAACTGGGAGCTGGCACTTTGAAAAGACCAACAAAATTGATAAACCTCTAGCCAGATTCAACAAAAGAGAGGGAGAGGGAGAGAATGGAAGATAGAGGAAGATAGAGAGGACTCAAACAAAATCACATATGACAGAGGGGAAATAACAACTGATCCTACAGAAATACAAACAATCGTAAGACAATATTATGAAAATTTTTATGCCAACCAACTGGAGAACTTAGAAGAAATGGGTAAATTCCTAGAAACATATAACCTACCAAAACTAAAGCAGGAAGAAACAGAAAATTTGAACAGACTAAATACTACCAATTAAATTGAATCAATAATAAAAACAAACAAAACAAAACAAAAAACAAACAAACAAAAGCTCTCAACAAACAGAAGTCCTGGATCAGATGACTTCACAAATGAATTCTAAGAAACATTTGGGGACACTGGATGGCTCAGTTAATCAAGCATCTGACTCTTTTTTTAAAATTTATTTTATTTTTTATAAACATATAATGCATTATTAGCCCCACGGGAAGCATCAGACTCTTGATTTGTGCTCAGGTCATGATCTCAGGGTTGTAAGAAAATCATTCACCACAATCAAGTGGGATTTATTCTTGGGTCTCAAGGGTGGTTCAATATTCACAAATCGATCAATATGATATATTTCATTAATAAAAGAAATAATAAAAATCATATGTTCATTTCAATAGATGCAGAAAAAGCACTTGACAAAATAAAACATTCATCCATGATAAAAACCCTCAACAAAATAGGTTAAGAGAGAACATACCTCAACATAATAAAGGCCTTATATGAAAAACTCACAGCAAACATCATACTCAATTGGGAAAAACTGGGAGCTCCCCTAAGATCAGGCTAAGACACAGATGGCCACTTTCACCACTTTTATTCAACATAGTATTAGAACTCTTAGCCACAGCAGACAACAACAAAATAAATAAAAAGCATAAATTGAGAATGAAGAAGAAAAGTTGGACTATTTGCAGATGATATGATACTATAAATAGAAAACCTTAAAGACTCCTCCAAACCAACAAACAAACAAAACACTACTAGAACTGGTAAATGAATTCACTGAAGTCATAGGATACAAAACCAATGTAAAGAAATATCTTCTATTTTTTATACACTAAAAATGAAGGATCAAAAAGAGAAATTAAGAAGACTATCTCATTCACAATCGAACCAAAAAATAATAAAGTCCCTAGGAATAAACTTATCCAAAGAGGAGAAAGACCTGAACACACAGTCGTCAAAATGGTTAAAAGAAAAAACACAAGAAACACGTATTCCCAAGGATTTGGGGAAATAGTAGCCCTCATGCACTGTTGGTAGGAATATAAAATAGGGCAGCCACTGTGAAAAACAGTATAGAGCTTCCTCAAAAAGTTAAAAATAGTAATATCCTACCACCCTAACATCTAATAATCACACTACTGTGCCGTGTATTTACTCAAAAATTATCAAATCACTAATTCAAAGAGATACATGCACCACTATGTTTATTGCAGCATTATTTACAACAGCCAAATTATGGAAGCAGTCCAAGGGTCCACTGATAAAAGAATAGATACAGGAGATGTGGCATAAGTATCTGTGATATATATACATGTATATATATATGTGTATATGTATATATATATACGTATATACATATATATTCATATATATCATTATATCTATATCTATATCATTATTCATCCATAAAAGGATGAAATCTTACCACTTGCAACAATATGGTTGGAGCTAGAGAGTATTAAGCTAAGCAAAATAAATCAAAGAAAGACAAATACCATATGATTTCACTCATATGTGGAATTTAAGAAACAAAACAAGCAAAGGGAAAAAATAGAGAGAAAAACTAAGAATCAGACTCTTAACTATAGAAAACAAACTGATAGTTACCAGAAATGGGTGGGTGAGGGATGGTTGAAACAGATGAAGGAAATTAAAGAGTACTCTTACCGTGATAAGCATGGAATAATGTGTAAAGTTGTTGAATCACTATACTGTACACCTGAAATTAATATAACACCATATGTTACTATGTTAGAATTATATAATATTTAAAGATAATTCTGCATTCTTGAAAACTTTTATAGTGTTAATTTCCAAAGGTTTCCACTGTATTTATTTATTTTTGGCTATGAGTAATAACCATAATCACAAAATCAATCTTGTGAAATAGATCAGAGAATTATTTATCAGTGTTAAAGGCATCCGTATTAAAGATATGATTTCTACACCAAGATGTGTATACTGAGTTTCTCAAACAATTTTTTTTAATTTGCAACTATTAACTAAAATTAAATGTTTAAGTTATTCAGCTCCATTCGCTATTTGGGCAGAAATAATTGGTATGTTATCAGATCATATATTTGCAGTCCAAAAATTGTCTTAATATTCTCCTACCTAAAAAAAGAATTTTACCATTTTCTTTCCAGCTTGCCATGCTTTGATCACTTTGGCCTCAAATACTTTATTCTGGTACAGGACTTCTCAAAATATGGGCTGCAGGCTTCAGGATCTCATATATCTTCAGGGGTCCATAGAGTCAATACTATTTTCTTTATAATATAAACATTTTGTGGGCCTTTTTCATTACCTTGATATTTTTGTTAATGGAGCAAAAACAGTGGTGACAAATATGCCAGAGCCATGATTAAATCAAAGCAGTTGTACAAAACAGTATTAAATAAAGTTTAAAATGTCATCTCAATAATGTTTTGACAAAACCATAAAAGATATTAATTTTAAGACTGTTGAATAATATTTTTTAACAATTTGTGTGACAAAATAGAAAGTTTTCATAAGGTGCCTCTGCTGCATACAGACATACAATGCTTCCACAGGAAAAAGGATCACACTTTTGTCTACAATTGTGCAGTTGTTTGAAATGTGAAACAAACTGGCCACCCACTTTTTCGGAGAGCACTGTT
Organism: Taxidea taxus jeffersonii; assembly: GCA_003697995.1. NCBI lineage: Eukaryota > Metazoa > Chordata > Mammalia > Carnivora > Mustelidae > Taxidea > Taxidea taxus. Next base: position 11,727 of record RCUC01169055.1, on the reverse strand, counting down.
TTAACTTGAAAGAATGAAAGACAAACTGTTCTTTGAAGTTGTATACTCAGCAGATACTTTCTTACAAATGAACTAAATAGGTCTGCCACTTTAAGGTACATGTCTGATGGTATTTCTTTGCAAAAGTGAAATTTATTGTGGGTTTATTATAGTTGCTTAAAATAATATATTACACATAATTCTTTTTTTTAATTTGAAATTTTGGTTTCTAGTATAGTAAAAATGTAGATGGTATAATTCACTTAAAGAAACATTATTTGAGAAACTCAATTTTTTTTTTTTTCAAATTCTGCACCCTAAGTGCAGAAGTTTTGAAAACCGCTACTCTGCTACAAAGCTGACTGTATGGTAGACACTCAGATATATCTGCTCTTTGAAGTCAGAGGAGTAAAGGCTGAAGAAATAATCATTTGTGAGGTCATGAAGATCACATCTGAAGAAACTTGTGATACACAACAAGGAATTTAGACTTATTCTACGTGAGTCATTTATGTATTTTTAAAGAGTATTATTTATTTATTTATTTATTTATTTATTTATTTATTTGTTTGTTTGTCAGAGGGAGGGAGAACACACAAGCAGGGGGAGCAGCAGGCAGAGGGAGAGGCAGATACACCTCTCAGCAGGGAGCCTCATCCAGGACCCTGGGATCATGACCTGAGCTGAAGGCAGATGCTTAACCAACTGAACCATCCGGATGTCCCTGAATCAATGATATATTAAGTGAATTATTAGAATTTAAGATTTCCAAGGTGAAGCAAGTGAATGACAATTGTAAAGAAAAGATGTGGTTATAAAATAAATTCTTCATCATTTGCTTCCATCAGATAGCAAGTTAGTTTCTTCTATTATAATGTCTCAAATAATTATCCCATCCTTTCTATTTCTACTTGCTTAATTAAATCCAGTCCCAAATCACTTCATATCTTGTCTGCTAATTTCTACCTAGTTTCTGTGCCATCAGTCTTTTGCTCTTTCAACCCATGAAATCTGCTGACTGATTAACCCACTTAAAGCTAGTTTTGTCTAATCATCAACACTTAAACTCGGTCATATATTAAATAAACATTAATGTTAACCATTAGTGAGATGATAAATCTTAAATTTCTCAACATGATAGCTAAGAACCCTAGTAACTTCTCTGAATATAATATTTCTTTAAATAAAAACTACTTTAATGAAAGGAGTTTATTCATTTCTCTATAAGTATGTCAAATCTATATCAACCTTGGTACCTTTCTTTATATCACATTCAGTAGCCTGTAATATCCATAGTCCTTTCTTTATCACATTATATAGATTTATGAAGATAATTTTATAAAGCAATTAATATACTGATTAAAATATCAGATATTTTTGTTCTTATTATTAATATTATTGCTATAATATAAGCTCCTGGAGGGCAGATATTATGTACTATAATTTATTTTAATTTCCATTACATAGTACTTATTTCTATATATAGTACATGTTCACAAAATGTACCAGAAATCTGTTTAACAAGGCATACAATTGTAGGAGAAAAATCAAGATTAAGAATAATAGTCAAATTCAAGACAACATAAAGTGCTAGATATATAGTCTTCCCAGGAATATTTTATATCTTCATCACCTAGGCAAGAATCATCAACAAGAGTCTAGTAATATGCAAATTAACTTGTTCAAGGCAAGTGAAGTTCAATCAGAGTTTAAGTTAATGGTTTATCAAGTTCATTCCATATATGAGAACTAGGTAGTATCACAAACAAGAAGATTACATTCGATATTGAGAAATAATGTCTCAGAACTAGAGAACTTTCATAGTATGGGTAACTCTCCTGAAGCAGTTCCTTTAACTCTAGTGTGAAACAACTATAGAGGGAACGTACTCTCTCTATACCACACAGAATTTCCTTGTAGGCCAGATCTAAGAAACATATTTGCTAACATTATAAGGAGAATGAACACTTTTGGAAGAAAATGTGCACTCTGAAAATTAAATTTGGATAATGTAGAAGGGAAATTGGCTGAAAGAAATGTCTACCATGAAAGAGATAGAGATTCAATAGCAGATTGAATGAAGTTTGGGGAACTAGTGCCCTCTAAAGAATAGCCAAATTCTGTTATAGGATACCTAAAAGTAAAACAATAATTAGATGCCATTAGACAAAAATGAGGAGACACTCGCTCTGTAGCCAGTTTGGATACTCATATCTGTAGTTCTATTACATGATATGCTTCATCTCTTTTGAAATATCACAAGAGAATATGAGATTTTTTTGTGGGAGAGGATGTATATTCTCAAGTTGAAGGCCATTTGCAGGTAAAATAAAGATTTTGCTAAAGGAAAACTGTAGATGGAACAACAACAACAAAAAATAAGGCTCCATGTAAAAAGTGGTAGCTGAACTCCCTCAACAAAATGGACAAAGGTGAAACATAGAAAGAGTTGAATGATTCTGCTTAGTAAAGTAGGATACTTCTTTTTTTCTTCCTATAATCAACTTAGAGAAGGAAGAAGAAAGGAGCAACAGAGTGAGAGAACAAGAACCTAAGGAAAGTACTTGGTCAGTGAGAAAGTCCCAAGACTTCTATCATTTGTCCACTATCAGTCCAGAGTCTACGGCTTAAGACTGTATGCTGTAAGAGGTGAGAGGTGTGAGGAGATAGGTTAAATAGATGATGGGGATTAAGAAGTATACTTGTGATAAATACAGGGGGATTTATGGAAGTGCTAAATTACTATATTGTACACCTGAAACTAACATTACACTGTATGTTAACTAACTGGAATTAAAATAAAAATTTGAAAAAAAAAGTGTATATATCATATCAAATCACTTTATGTAAATGATATTTTATAGAATTCAAGGCAAATGTTTCTGTTATTTTAGGATGAAGAAAAGGAAAAGAAAATATTTAAGGGGAAAATTAAGAATTTGGGGGAACTAGAACTTTAGGGTAGGATATAGTAAGGGAACATTAACTCCCCAGTGAGCTTTCAGAGATATTATAGACAGCAGGTGGTAGAGGTAGAATATGAACTTTCCACCTTTTGTAGGGTGGACCTTTAAGTCATTTTATTTAACATATTAAATAGAAAAAGTTTTGAAAGCTAGAGGACTTATAGAAACCCAGTAGTTGACATCTGGGCTAGTGACTGACCTCTGTTTAGTTTCAAAAATTAAGGAATCTAACATGGTAAAAATGACATCAATATGATACAATGAAAGAGGTCTCAATACAGACCAATGCTGTAGCAATTTTCTTGATTGTGTTGAGAGCTAAGTAACTGGAACAAGTTTCTATAATGTGATTAGACTTTCTTAGAATGAATAATTGTCACAGTTGCTGTTTTGGAAAAGTAATTAATTATATGAAGTAATTATTGTTTTCCCTCAAGTATACTTAGTTTTGACTTTTTTTTTTCCTAGAAATTAAAAAATCAATGTTGTTTGTATCTTGATAGGTAGTTACATTGTTTGGGTCCAGAATTGCAGGGTGGAAAAAGGCATTGATAGAATGTGAAACATGTTGGTGAACTAAAGCAGTGGTAAAGTAAAATGTTAACATAAAAAGTCTTAATTTAAGGGGATGACTTTGAAGGGGTAGCTTTTAAATGAATATCCTTTTTGGTAGAAGGAAATGCTTTATATACACTATCTAACTAAAGAACAGGATGGAATGAACCAAACAAACCATCCTACCACCTGTGATTTTGCAATTTCACAGGAAATAACCATGAATAAGATACACAGATGTGATAATTTGGAAATGTGTTAAATGTGCATATGTAAGTCTTTTGATTAATTTCAACTTGGAATTTAATAAATTCCACACTGATGACTCAGTATTCACATATTCAATGTTCTAAACCACTAAAACCAGATAAAAACAATACTTCCTCAGTAGAAAGATCTGAAATAAAACACATGCATATTTAGAATATTTTTAAAAAGTTATAATGCCTTGCAGAAATCTTGTAATATAAAGTAAATCAGAGGTGATTGGGGGAATGTGTTGTCTATACTGAATTTCTCACATATTAATTGGAATCACAAATTCTTCTTTTCAGAAATATTTGGAAAGCACATCTACATTAATAAATCATTGTATTTTAAAAATATTTAAAGGCATTGTATTTGAGGAGAAAGAAATAATTCAAACATGCATAACTTCCATGTTAATATCAATTGAAATATTAATCACTATTACTTATCACTCAAGTATATATGAAACCATACCATGTCTCCTGCATTGGGTTAGAAACAGTGAGACATTATTTACAGAAATATGAAACAAGCTTACTGTCCTCATAATATTCTTAAAATATTCTGCAGAGTGGAGGAACATTAATGAGCAGGAAATCAAGATGAATAGTACAAGAGGAATCATATACTAGAGAATTCACACACTATATAAATGGTCAAAAAAAGAGAGTTTTATAGAAAAATGATTAGGGAGTGACTCATTGTGGTACTCCTTGAAAGATAAATTTGAAGTGTGGAGGAGGAAGGATCATTGATATGAAGGAAAATATGAACAGAAACATACAGGTCTATACTTAAGTAGAAGGGAATCCAGTGAAAGAAGTGTGTGGGCGGAGGGGGGGTACAAAAGAGAAAAACAATGGTCATGTAAGTCAATAAAAGTATAAAAGGAAGTTACATGAAGACAATTTCAAAAGCTTTCATTAATAACAGCAAAAAAAAAAAAAGAAAAGAGAAAAGACTGCTGGATACAGACATGAGGAAAATATGAATGACCTCAGAGATTAATAAAAGAAGAGGAGATTTACAACGAGGAACCCTGGGCTCAAACCTTGGCTTTGCTGCTCACCAGCTGCATGACTTTGTAAAAGACACTAAACCACCTTGAATTTTCTCAACTTCAAAATGGAAATGATAATGATTGATTCATAAAGTGGTGAGGTTAGGTTGGACAACATTTCTCAGACTATGTAACACAGTGCTTGATATAATTGAAATGTGTCAAATAAATGTTATTGGATGAAATCTTGAAAGCAATTTTCAGACCTAGGTACATATTGTGTGTTGTAGATATATATTAGTGAAAAAATAGAGTAATATTAAAATATTCATTGCATTTATTTGATGATTTTTGGTTTATTTGTTTCCCAAACTAGAAAACACAGGCATGTGTGAAATCAACAAAGGGACTTTTGGAGAAAGTGAAAAACTTTACAGCAAGAGCAAGTGAAAAAGAGAGAAAAGAGACAGATGAAGAAAAATTAAAACTAAAAAGGAAAAGTTATTCAAAAGCTGGAAAGAAACAAGAGTGAGGGCATGTGTGTAGTAAGGGATGTAATTTCTTTTGAAATGGAGAAAGGAAACATAAGTATATGGGAAAAAATACAGATAATTAGAAGCTCAGTTTTTTTATTCAAATGCCTTCAATCTTACTGTTTGAGTTACTTATTCAGAATCCAGATAATGGAGATGAAATTGGAGTATACAAAATTGCCACTGACGAGTTTGCATGCCATGTCAATAGGTGATTGACAAAACCACTGAGCAATGGCAGACACACTATTTAGATAAATGTCAAATTTTTGCATATATTGTTGAAAATTTTATATATATACCAAACTTAGGTTGCTTGATTCCTTTTCTGTAATCTAAATATGCAATATTGATATGGAACTGTCAACTGTCAACTCATCTACCAGGTTTCCCTTGACCATCTTATCTAAAACAATATGGCCTGCCTCATCACTCTTTCTTTCTTTCTCCCTCCCTCCCTCCCTCCCTCTCTCCCTTTCTTTCTTCCTTCCTTCCTTCCTTTCTTTCTTTCTTTCTCTCTTTTTTTCCCCACCACCCATGGCTCCCAAGCATCCTTTCTTTTTTTTTTTTTTTTATGTTTCCATTGCATCTATTTCTGAGTTTTTTACTTGTTTCAAATATTATCTCCTCCCCCAATCCCTACTTACTTATAAAATCTACAGAACTTAGATTCTGTCTATATTGTTCACTGTTATATATACAACAGTGAGAAAATTGCTTGGGATGGAAAGGTCACTTAAAGTATAATGTTGAATGAGTAGTTGTCTTTCCGTTTCATTATTTTATTCAGAAATATTTGTTGTGAAAATTTTATGTGTCAGATGCCGCTCAGCTATTTAGAGGATATGATAGTGAGCAAAGAAGACTAGATCTCCATATTCCTCATATTTCTTTCTAGTGCTAGAAGTAAAAAAAAAAAAAAGAATAATTACACAAACAAACAATCAAACAAAACATATTTCAAAGAGTGGTAAGACAGTGGTGGTGGGATAGTGGTAGGATAGTGATAGTAGGATACTGCTTAGATTAGGGAGATGACATTTAAATGAAACCTAAAAGATATAATACAGCTGCTATATAAAGAGTCAGGGAAAGAACACTCCAGAGGGAATTGCAAGTGCAAAAGCTGAAGCAAGAAATAGTTTAGAGAAAGAAAGAGTTTAGAGAAAGGCAGACCTGAAAGAGTATAATGAGACAAGAGAAGAGTGGTTCAAGATGACTGTAGAAGGCAGCAAGTGTCAGTCATCTTATTACTAATTTATTCTGTAAAATATCATAGTATTGATTTTATAAGATGACATAAAACCAAGAATACTAGTATATGGTATATATAATATATGGTATACATTAAGGAAAGGTGTCAAAATTTTATTTATCAAAATGCCTATAAAAATAAATATTTACTGAAGTGCCTGGGTGGCTCAGTCAGTTAAGTGTCTGACTTGATTTGGGCTCAGGTCATGATCTCAGGGTGGTGAGATCAAGCCCCAAGCCAGCATGGAGCCTGTTTAAGATTCTCTCTCCTTCTGTCCCTGTACCACCCTCAAAAAATAACAAATAAATAAAAATATTCACTATATTTCAAATAAAATATCACAAACATATTATAAAACATCAAGTAAAACAGAACTAATAAAATTACAAAGAATATCTTAGAATTCTAGTGTAAATTATGAGCTTCTACTGTCCACGCTCTCTTTGATTTCAATCCACTATGCTTAGGGATCACACTGAGATATTGATTCTGATGTAACTTCTTCAGTTCATCTCGGGTCTTCCTGCCCTGACTAGGGCTCCCAAGAGGAGCTTAGTAGCTACCAAATTTGATTCAAACGCTGGTTAATACTAGCAGGAAGGGAGCTCCACTTATAATCTACCTCTTCCCCCCTTCCCCTGAAATGTTATTTAGAAATATTCTTTCCACATTACTCAGCAAAACCTTTTCATTTGGCCGGGGGTAGGGGGAAGAGAGATAAGAAGATGGATGATAAGTGTAATTGGAGTTAAGAGTCAATGAGACATAAAAGGTTGAGATGGAGATGTCAAGGATGGAGTAAAAAAAAAGACAAGAAGGAAGGTAAAAAAAAAAAACATAGAAAGGTTAAAAACTTGCAGATTAATAAAATAAGCCATCAAACAGACAGAAATACCCATTTCAACACTTAAAAATTACTTAAGGTATATTTCTGTGACTCAGTTCGTTAAGGGTTTGACTCTTGGCTTCAGCTCAAGTCATGATCTCAGGAACCTGGGATCAAGACTCGCCTCAGCTCCATGGTCAGCAGGGAATCTGCTTGAGATTCTCTCCTCCCTCTGTCCCTTCACTGCTCTCTCTCTCACTCACTCGCTTTCTCCTAAAATAAATAAATAAATAAATAATGTCTTTAAACAATACTTAATATAATGGAGTAATGAAAGATCAAAGTAAAGTAAGATCAAGGACTTTTCCTGTATTGTAAAAAGAATGCAAACAGAATCTCAGTACAATAACATTGGTTTGCAGATATGGTGGTGAAAGATATAATTCCTTCTAATTAATTACTAGTAGAGATGGCCAATAAAGTAGAAACTCAGCGTAAAGAAAGAGTACGTGGGAAAATTATGGAGAATGAAAAAGTATTCATGGTAGTCATTTTGGAGGGTGAGAAAAACATACCATAAAAATATGTTTGAGAATAAACTCAAGTTTATTTAAGTTTAAGTTCTGAGGGGTGCCTGGGTGGCTCAGTGGGTTAGGCCTCTGCCTTCGGCTCAGGTCATAGTTTCAGGGTCCTGGGATTGAGCCCCACACTGGGCTCTCTGCTCAGTAGGGAGCCTGCCTGCCCCCTGTCTCTTCCTGCCTCTCTGCCTACTTGTGATCTCTCTCTCTGTCAAATAAATAAATAAAATATTTTTTTAAAAAAGTTTAAGTTCTGAAATGTAAAGGGAAACAAACAGTACAGTTGTGTAGCTTTATCTGGGATTTCCCAACTGGTAAATAAGCAGATGTAACAAAAGCAGTTCTTGGAATTAGCAGGGGCTTGAAATTGACAGGTACAATGGAAAGGAAGTGAGGAGTACAAGGGAATGGAGGTTACTAGGACTATGGGATTTATGCTCGAAAAAGAGCAAAATGAGGGAGAATGAGAGCATGCATAGAAGAAAGTCAGCGGATTTGATCACATAGAGGCTAAAAATTCTTGGGCCAACGGTTCCAGAGCAAATTTGTTGGACAGATAAGAGGCAGCAGTTAAAAAGATGTTGTTTGAAACTGATATTTTGGTAGGAATTAAGTTAGTAATCATAACTTCTAAGGTGTGACTGTGAGAACATATTGCTGATTTAAATGAAAGAATAGATAACACCTATATATCTTTTTGGGTAGTTGCCCTGGTTATAGCTATTCTGATTAGGCTTTGCCCTTATACCTAACTCTTCCCTGTAGTTTCCTTTATCTTCAGCTAGAATATTCTTCTGACTCTCTACCAAATATGTCATTCACATTCCCACTTCTACCGCTTGGAACATGCCAGTACTTCTCCCTAACATGCACTTCTCCTATTTAGTTGTACCTATTCAATCCTTATTCATTCTTCAAGAGCATTGACTATCATTTAGGTGAAGCTTCTCCTAAATTATCCAATCCAGAGCAATATTCTCCCCATTACAAGCCCACTGAATATGTAGCACACACGATTATCAGATACTCACTTTCAAAATCCCTCATGTTACCCTGATATATCATTGTATTCTTAGTACTCCACTGAAACAACCACAAAATATCCCAATAACTTAACATATAAAGTTTATTTTTCATTACCAATGCAGCAATGTTGATGGTAATTTATAAAATGGCCTACCTTCCCTTTGCCAAGTGGCTAGTGGCTTTGCAGTCTCTTAGGGACTGGGGAATCCTCTGGAGAACCTTGGACACCTGGCCTGGCCAGCTAAAACACAAGATGAGAAAGCAAGGAGGAGTGTGTCCAAGCCGGATTGTGTAGGACATTTAAGTCCCTATAAGGACTTCAGTTTTTACTCTGAAATATGGACTCATTACAGGATTCTGACAAAGAAGGAACACAATTAAACTTATGTTTTAAAAGGAGGGGATGATAGTCAGTTTCTGGGTGTATCTTAAATTTATAGTTAACATTGCCCAATGGTTTGCATGTGCAGTATGAAAGATAAAAAAGGAATCAAGAAAGATAAGAAAGATAATACCTAGAATCTGACAGATAAGCATTCAACAAGCTTAAAAATGAAAGAGTAGGGGCACCTGCGTGGCTCAGTGGGTTAAAGCCTCTGCCTTCAGCTCCGGGGTCCTGGATTGAGCTCCGCATCAGGCTTTCTGCTCAGCATGGAGCCTGCTTCCCTCTCTTCTCTCTTTGCCTGCTTCTCTGCCTACTTGTGATCTCTGTCTGTCAAATAAATAAATAAAATCTTTAGAAAAATGAATGAGTAAATAGGCATATATGTTTTTTTTCTACCAAGTCTGGCTTTTACAACTAATTTAGATATTTCTCTGACTTCTGGCACTTGATTTTCTTGTATCAGTGGAGAGTGCTTTCTCCTCCATGGTAACCCTGAAACCCAAATGCATATTTTAGGTATTTATGGATTAAGATCATAAAGATTTTTGATCTTCTCTTGTAACATCCCCTTGATTATTAGAATGCCCAAAGGATACATAATAAAAGGTAGCTTTTTGTTTCAGGCCAACAAGGCACATAAGACATAAAAATTGAATGTAAACCCTTGTTACCAGTATGAAAGGTACTGTGAGTTCTTTACGATACTTTAAGTGATTCTGTCACATACTGGAGACCTCCATCAGTGCAATTTCAACTTGTAACTGCCTTTATTAAAAGTACCTATAATCATATGGCCACAAAAGCATGACATAACAAAATTTTATTTCTTTTATATGCACTATCTTCATCATAGAAAACAGTTGTATTTCTGTGGTTTCAGAAACTAATTCTTTATGAAGCAGAAGGAAAACAGACTTATTTAGATATTGTCAAAGCCAAACTAATGTTTAACATATTTTTATGTTGCATCATTCTTCCTCTTCCATCTAAAAACTGTACATATATTGTTTTCAACCTCATGTGTTCTCCCCATCTATGTTTATAGAGGATCTGGACCAGAATATGCCATTTCTGCCAGTTCCCCATGATTTGGATTATGTTCATCTCTATTTTTGAGCGTTTTCCAGAATCTTTCTTCTATCCCAGCACTAGGCCAAGATGAGGTCAATCACTGGAGTGTGCTAGTTAATTTAGTATATGTCATTGTCAGGTGTTCACTGGATTAAGTGCATCCTCTCTTTTATATATAAAGATTGTGGAATGACTAAGAATAGTTTTGTCTCCAGTGTTCAGGGACCATGACCCAAGTTTGCTATAGAAATATCTGATGACTATAATTACTACATAGATTGAATTGTTGATCTACCTAGAATAGTTCCTATTTTTTATGCATAAGATATCCAATATCATAGTATGCTTTTTACTGGATCCAGCAGACAACGTTATTGTGAAGAAGCATTTTAATCTCAAATTTATCTGATCTACCCTGGTCCACTGCTCTAGCACTGTGGAAGTAGTGTTTTTTATGTGCTACAAGTGTTTGATTGGTAACAGTTTTCCTGAGTGGAGTGCTTTGGTTTGTAGATTTTTCTATTAAGTATGGTACTGTGAAAAGCTTCAGGTAATGCAGACAAGCGAGGCTTTAAAAATCCGCCTGTCCGGGTATGTTGCTGATATCTAGACAAAGCTTACACTAAAAAAGATAGGCTTCATCCACTTTTGTGTTTAGCTCCTTATGTAAGCTCAATTCATATTGTTGCTCATCACCTGTGCACTGTTAAGGAGAGCATTGCACTTTAGGAACAGGTAAAGGTTAACTGTAGTGATCTGCTCACTGTATAATAGGATATAGTGGGGTATGGGAAACTATGAGATTTCTGTTCTTATCTATGCGATGTCAACAAAGGATCACAGAAAAATACCCAAGTTTATTTCTGGTATGACTCTTTCATTTAACATACATTTATTCTGCCAGTATGTTTTAATATCTCATATATGCCCACCAAAAGGGGTATGAGGTTTGCCTTGGCCTGTTCTATCAATATGAGCTCTTAACTTGGCATGCAACTGTGAGAAGAAGTGCTTTAGTTACAACGCAATAGGTAGCATCAATTTTGCCCAACGCAAAACTGTAGGTGGTTAACGTTGGCTTACCATACTGCTGTTAATGGTAGCAGTTTAGATCAGTAAAACTCTGTAAGTGGTAACATTTAATCTCAGCATAACAATGTAAAAGGTGCCACTTTCATCTCATTTAAGAAGACTCCGGTGTGATTATCCTCACTTTCCAGATGATTTTTGATAACACACATAACTGATAATGTGGACTATTTCCATTACCATTCATAGCAACTCACAGGACATTAAAATAATAT